>JAHREE010147411.1:0-10156 GCA_033628505.1 Tringa tobata | reverse complement strand
AAGGAGTAACGGATCAGGATGTTATTATTTCCTCTGCAATAAAGCCATATATTCTACTGCTCTGTGAGGTGTGCTGATTCATGCCAGCAGGGAGTGATGGATCAGTGCCAGGAATCAGCCCTGGGGCTCACTTTCCAGACTGTCATTCACTGGCTGGTTTTAACTCTCGTGTCAGCTTTGCGAGTCATTACTCCAGGAGACACTGGATTAGAAACTGCACCAAGTAATTTTCAATTATAGAGATAGTCTTTCTGACCGTTCTTAGAATAATAAAAAATAAATTTAAAGGGGCTGGGCCCATTTGATTAAGGTAGAATTTTTAAATGGGTGCATTTTACGTGATGTGTCCAGCTTTATAAAGGCAGTAAATGTGCTTCCTGTACCCAGTAACATCTCCTAGATGTACTGAAGAAGCTCCTGTAACGCAACGTGACACAGCTGCCCAGCTGTGCATCCCCATCCACTGATGCTCCCATTCACAAGGTGTCTGGATGTGGCTCTCTGTACGTCACATAGACCCAGTGGGGCTCAAGCCTCCTTGGGCAACAAGTGGCCCTCAACACACATTGTATTTTCACTCTTGCTTTCCACTGGATTGAGCAAGACCTTTGGGAGCCATTTGAATTTCTCACATGCATTTTATTGCTTTTGTTTATTTAAAAGCAGATACAGCATTGCCTCCATATGCATGTTGGAGTGCAAATGTCATAGAAAGGACACAAATAATTGTTTTTGAGTGATCAGACTTGAGAAATATGCAAATAAACTTGAAACCAGTTAAAATGAGGTTACAGAATGATATCTTTGTCTTTGTTCTTCATAATTAAAACTTTATGTTTAGTTACCTTTATTAATGCTGCACTTTTTCCCGAGCAAAGTTGTGACGCTGCAGAAATCATCTGTAGTGCAGACACAGTTTTTAAATTCTGGGTATTCGTCAGCCAGGACCTGGATGATTCTATTACACCCAATAGCGTCTTCTGCCTTGCATCTGTTACCTAGAACTCACCATTAAAATTATAACATTGTTAATGGTTATGAATGCTTAAGGGATACAGTTACATAAAACAATTCAATTGAAGCACAAAAAAATATGTTTTGCCCGGAGAAGATGGTTTGAACCTAGTTTTCTTTGAAAACCTGTCATAATTTACAAGTTTTAAACAATATTCAGAGTGATATAATGAAGTTGTGCTAATATTGCCCTCTTTTATCTGATCTGACCCATTGCCAGAATGTCTGCTTCTGTTCTCATTTCCAAAGTATGTAAAACCTTAAGCTCATACCTTTTATTCTAGGTAGACACCAAACTAAAAAGGTGCACAGGAGTTGAGGGAGCCCACGTGATCCCACGTAGACATGATGTGCCTGGTACAGGGATGGGAATTCACAGCACAGGGTCGGGTACTGCCACGTAAGGGAGCAAGAGAGGGGAGGTAGGAGGGCAGGCAGAGCCCACGACGATGGGGATGCTAAGCCCATCCTGAGGGACATCAGCTCCGCTTCAGATCCCTCACTCCCATGAAGATGGCACGAGCCAACAAACACCTGGCCATTTGGATACGGCCTCGGACTCCTACCCTGTAGAAAAACCCCACTGCCTAAGTTTGGCAATGACATCAAACTTAAAGCAGTCCAAGAATATCCTGATTTCTAATTTTTAAATAATAAAAATAAGGGAGCAGTTAACATTAAAAAAAAAAAAAAATGGGCAGAAGCCTTAGTTTGACAGTTCAGTTTCAAGCCCGTTGCTTGCGTGTGCACCCAGACTCAGTGACAAAGACATTCACACAGGCTGTCAGGACATATTTTCTGTGTGTGTGCAGTGAAAATAAAGAGCATGTACTAGTTTGTGGTACAAAGGTAAATCAACCGACCCTCTACTTTACGGACTGAAAGGTTTTAAAAGTGTTTCCTTACTTATCACTGCTTAAGAAAGTTACCAGTTACTTAAGAAATTTACAGACACAGCAGTTCAATACCATTTAAGGAAGGTTTATTTCGTGGAAGCCACGACCTACCTTCTCAAAACAGGTATGCAGCCCCCCCCAAACCAGCACATTTCCTCTCCTCGCCTCATAGATATTAAGTGTCTCCCAATATGTAAGATAAGGAGTATGTGGCTCACAACATCCGGGCTGGTCACGGGGCAGCAGGAGGCTGGGTTTTCATCTACTAAGCCCATCTGCTATTGTCTCTGCCCTCTCAACAGCGGCGTCTGGCTCCCTGCCCTGCTGCTTCCCTGGTGACTAGCACGGAGCAGCAGGGACCCTGTGCTCTAGTCAAACCCCAAAGCTAGCAGCCATGTGTCACAAGCTCTGACGTGGTTAGAGTTTTAACCTCGTTTATATGTTGCTGGCAGGAACGGCAGCCCAAGAGAAAGCCTGCAAGAGGAAACAGTGCCTTCAGCCTGCGCCTGAAGGAATGGGTTTCAGCTATTCCAGAGGGCACATCCCCCTCCTGCCACCCCAAAATCCTTTTTCAGACAGTAACCTGCCTTGCCCCTTCTCCAGCTACTGTTGCTGACTAACGAGGGTTTGGGGATGTATTAAAATGAGCACTGCTACGGGGGGATGACACAGTCCAGCAAAAGCTATAGCTCCCAGCCTCTGCACCCACTTCACCCCTGGTATCAGCAAAGGAGGGGGTGAAGTCTTGCGTCTTGCCTGTGTCTCTCCAACCCTTCTCCAACTCGCCTTCTGCGTTTTCAGTAGTAGAGCATGACCCTGACCCTTAGCCCTCACTTTCCTTCTGTTTTCCAGTAGCCAAGGAACTCAGGAGACCTTCTGAAGGTCAGAGACACTCCCTGACCATAAAAACAAGGCGGAAAGTATGTGGTGACACGGGAACTGTGGAGGCCCATGGAGGTGGGTGGGTGGATATTCTGCTCTATTTTATCAAGTGAGTAAGGGATAATAAAAGAATTTCAGGAGACAATTTCAGAAGGACAAATTCCAGGTGTAGAAAAAGAGCAACGAATATCAGGAGGGGCTTGTATAAAAATTAGCTAACTTACGAATTGTATGACTGCATTCTTCATGGTCCTGAGGTCACTTCAGGGGTGGAGGTCAGTAGATATAGACAGAGGAAAATAAGAAATACAAACCCTGGCAGCCTCACTTAGCTCATCAGTCTTCATGACACTAACAAGTTGTGGTTAGGAGCCATGTACAGGAGCTCTGTTCAGAGTGGCCCCATGCACAGTGAACAGACTGCGCTGAATCACAGCAGCTGACAACCAGGGGGTGAGAGGCAGGTTGTGGGGCTGTGGACGTAGAAAGGGCATAGACAGACTCGGGAAGCACACCAGATTTATGGGGATCCCTTGCCTGGCCTCTTGAAAGTTGTGTAGAAATAACCTATTATCAGTATTGGTCTGTTTGTCCACTGTGTTGATTCAGCTGGGATGAACAGCAGAAAATATTTTATTGCTGCTTTTCAATTATTGTTGCTTTACCATCGATTAGTTCTAGGTAATATATTTTAGCTTATACATATGCTTCTAAGGTATTTACAAAAAAATGCTCTTTGACCTAATGTTTGGCAGCCATTATTCATAATTTGATTTCTTTATATGTGCATAATTTATGTGCATGGGACCACAGATAGAAGCATGACAGAGTCGAAGCTGACATTTCCAGGGTGATAATCTCTGTTCTTCCCCGGTCCCCTCTTCAGTCATCTCAGTGGGAATTGCACCTGAAGACTGCAGAGGAAAGCATTGGATTTTCCTCCCTAGCACTTGTGAGACCACACCTGGACTGCCGTGTCCGGAGCCAGGCTCCTGAGGACAAGAGGGACACGGGCATACTGGAGTGGCTCCTGCAAAGTGTCATAGATGCTGTTAATGGACTGGAGGACCCGTGCTACAAGGAGAGTGTGAGAGAGCCTGGAGAGGAAGCTCAGGGGTGTTTCAATCCCCATATCCATGCGTATAAATACCCGATGGGAGGGGATTGCATAAGGCAGGGACAGACTCCCCAGTGGTATCCAGTGACAGGACAAGAGGTACAAACTGAAGTACAAGAAATTCCATTTAAAGATCAGGAAAAGCTTTTTAATATGAAGGTGGTCTAACAGCAGAAGAGGTTGCCCAGAGGGGCTTTGGTGCCTCCATCACTGGATATACCCGAAATCCAAATGGACACAGTCCTGGAAGACAGCCTGCAGCTGACCCTGCCTGAGCAAGCCATTTGGACTGGATCTCCAGAGGTGCCTTCCAACCTCAATGATTCTGTTATTCTAAGAAAGATAAACTCTTCTAAATCTAATTAAAAATGTGAGTCCTTAATATTTAGGAGATTTGAGATTTTTTTTTCTTTTGAGCCCAGATGTTCCCAGTTCTGAAAAATTAAGAAAATGTATCATGGTTAAATCAGAGCTCAGAAATTTCTATTGTTTTTTCAGTGAAAGAAGAAAGAACCAGAACCCCCAAACCTTAAAATCTTCATTCTGCAGTGCTGAAATATTTTTGACATTTTCAAAGTAGAAAGTTTGATTCTATCAAAATTAAATATTTCAGTCTTTTTCATCCTGACCTGGAATGAAAATGACATTTTCACTCTTTTTTTTTTTTTTCCCCCACTGTATCTTGTCACAGAAGAGGAAATGGAAGAAGGATTGTACTCAGAGGACTATTAATGGAGACTCTGAAAATGCTGCTGTAGTAGTAGGGGAGCACTGATGGACAGTTTGACAGAGAAAGGAGTGACTTAGGTAGTCATCTGGAAAATGCTCCCAAACCAGCTCTGAAGAACAAAAGATGGAGGTCTTAATAATGCATACATTTAACTTGGAGGTTACAGCCTGAGGGATTGAGTTATTGAACTCACACCCCAGAGAAGGAGTGTATGTTTTTCATAAAGAAACTAGCAAAAGGAATATTTGCTGCATTGACTGTTGCCTCCAACTAACATGCTCGTGATCAGCACTGAAGGGACTTTTCCATTCCTACTGCTCATCCATGAAGTTTTTAGTCTTGCACATGTAGAATACTCTGGACAGACAGCGTAATGTTATTCTTACTAATAACACTGCTGGTAGATTATCTCTCGCTGTTTCTTTGGGCTCTCTGAGAGATACCATCAGCTGTCCGACTGTGGGTTTACATCCTCTGGGGTCACGGCATCTAATAAGCACATTTACAATTTGTCCTAGACCCAAACAATATTTGAGTGCCCTGCAATGCTGGAGAGTCCTTGCCAAAGGCTATTAGCCGAAGGAAATATACAGATGCAAAAGCAAACAAGAAAGAATTTCTTTTCAGAAGGTTTCTCTTACCCAGTTACAAACACTATTAATATCAGTGAATAAGCACATAGGACAATAAGTGAGGGAAATGGCACATAATGGACATGTAATGGCGTATAATGGACAAAGCAATAAATCCAAAAGGGAGAGCACAGAAGCCATCATGCTGGCCCACTTCATGTGGTTGCAGGGTATGATGAAGAAAAAGCTACTATACAAATCATGACCTTTATGTCAAGAAGTTTTGGTACTAATGCCTTTGTGAATGATGTGAGAGAAGCAAACTAAACAGCTTCTGATTTGGGGAAGAGGTTTGGTTCTAGAGAGCTCATCTTTAGATCACTATCTTCAGCCTGAAAGTACTGAATATCCCAACGTGTTTATTCAAACAGCAGCCATATCTGCTCCACTTCACATAAAATATTTAAAAACTCAAGAGAACATGAGCTGAAACCCACTTCCTTTGGGGACTGTTGTAACCATTAGGTTATCATGTATTTTTCATTTACTCTGTTCTTAAAAGTATTGAGCAATTCTGTGCAAAGCAGATACGTATCTGGAACAGGACACACTAGGAAGAATCCCTTAGAATATTTTCTGCTCTAATTATTTGAAATACTGCCTTTTGAGTTAGGACACTTGGGTACAAATCTCTGCAAAAAATCAGACGGACAGTGGCATTCAGATAGCTTACACTGCAGGTGAATGTTCTAGCAATGGGCTGTTGACCACAGACCAAACATGAGACTGGGTCCTGACATCAAGACAGACAAAGGATCATTCACTTTATCAACTCTGCTGCAGCTGAGGCTCAGAAGAGTTGACGGCATCAGGACATGGCCAGCTTTGTTCAAATAATTTCAATATAAGGAGAAGGGAGATTTTCACAGACATATAGATACCTCTGAGTCCCAGTGAGGGAGAACTTGCCTTATGGAGTTAAGTTGCTAGAAATGGCAGTAATGTCCTACATACCCTTGGCTACATTTATGAACAGGACCAAGTCACGGGCTAGGCTAATGGCAAGTGACTGCATCTATACTGCTGAGGGAAGTATATTTTATACTTTTATAAGGCCCATTTTATTTGCTAGTGCTGATGCAGCATAGGCAGATCAAGGCCCTTGACATTTATCAGTCAACAAAGGTGTCATCACTAGCTTGGTCTAATGACACTATCACACTACACACTCATCTTCTCCCTCACTTCCATATTCAGGGCACCTGGCAAGTGAATACTCAACATTTAACAGCAAGGTCTTGGAAGGATTTAAAGAAAGAGAGAGGTGATAACTGATACCCAAGATTTGTTTGAGAAGATAATAGGCTTTTGGAGAAAGGAATATTTTCGTCTGAACGACAACAGAGATTAGGATGAATTTCAGGTGAAATTTATAATACCTGGTCCCACTTAAAATGAAATACTCGGTCCTACCCACTTAAAACATTCTTTACTTGGAAATGATGCACCAAGTGTTATAAACCAAGTGCAATAAACAGAGACAGAGACTGATTTTTTTTGCTTTCATTTATGTGAGAATCTGTTTATCAATTCAAGGAGGTTTAGTCACGTCATAACCTGCAGTTCATTGTGCCATCACTCCCTGCAGGTGAATCACTCTGACATCTAGGTACTATTCACTGAATAAATACAATGCACCTCCCTGAAACACAACTGTCTTTGAGGCATGATTTATTTGATTTGTTTCGTATTCTAATACAATATTTGAAAATTACTCTGACTACTGCATTGTTTTGGGTATTGTGCGAGATCATAGAATCACAGAATAGTTTAGGTTGGAAGGGACCATTGAGTTCCAGCCCCCCTGCCATGGCTGCCACCAGACCAGGTTGCTCAAAGCCCCATCCAACCTGGCCTTGAACCCCTCCAGGGAAGAGGCAGATCAACTCTGAATTATGGAAAGCAAGGTTGGAACTTTTTTTTTTCCCATCTGCGTACTGGGTTTATTTAATAGGATCCTACAGGAGCATAATTTCTGCTGAATTCAGACTTCTTGATCTGGTTCACACTCTCACTTTGTTCATGCTCCGGAAATGTCATTTATCACCTTATTGAAGAGAAAGTGTGACTGTTACTGAGAACGGTATTGGGTATTGTCAAGGATTTCAGAAGTTAACTGTCTTTTGCCATCATTTTCTCTTTGAAATCCCACTGACTTCACTCAGTTACCACAGCAAAATTATGATAAACTGTGAATATGCAGCCATTCAGCAATTCAAAACCAAGCTGTGTACACCCCTAAGAATTACCTGAAATATTGCAGACATCTTCGACAGCATTCCAGACACTCTCACATCCATTTGCAGCATTTATACACTGCTCCTTCAAGTGCAGACAGTCAGGAGTCTGGGCAGTAGATATACTTGTGAAGTACATGAACAACACTATAAAAACAGAATATTATGACTATTTATATATTGTACTAACCTTTTTCATTTACACTTAGATCATAAAACTATGATTTACTGTCTATAGATTCAAATTTTTCCACCAAGTTACTTTTTAACAGAATACAACTTTTTCTCAGTTTCACAACTGGAAAATTAAATTTAATTTTTGAATTTTCAGAGTTGCAGTGTGGCATATTTTGTATTGTTTTTACCTCAGAATTATAACATCAGCCATAGCGATATATAACATCAGTCCATAGATATATAGAAATGACTGCAGCTCTGAGACCCTTAATAAATAATAGAAAGGAAGATAGTACAAAATTCAAAGGAAACAGCATTTTATTTGGACTGAAATTTCATCAAGTTAAAGACTACACAGGAATTCCTATGAATAGGCCACATGAAAGAGATTTGACAGTTACACAACTGTTAGATAATAAATAAATAAATAAATAAGATAATAGTAGATAATAGATTAGTAGATAATAGATTAGTTAGATAATAAATAAATAAATTTCATAGTACAGTACTCTTCATCCTCTTTGTTTTTATTTCACAGATGCATCATTTCTGGAAAGCAACCCCCACGATTATGTCGTTATCTCCTTCCCTGGGTGCACTGAACCTAAAGGCCATGTTAATCGCATAAAAAAGTTCTGACACTGAAGATTGATACAGAGATTTCAAGGTAAAGAATTTTAAATCAGCAGCACCACCTCTGGCTTCTGAGTAGAAAATTAAATTGCCTTGCCTTGCTAAGAAAAGACAAATCAGTTGGGGTTTACCTCTTTCATCAACATTCCCATGGTAACACAACCTCTAATTTGTAACTGTGTGTCTTAATTTTCTATAAAGTTAAGCTTCAGACACTGATTTTAGGCCTTATCAAACTAGCTGCTGAAAACCTGATGGGAGTATTTTACTTAGGTATTGAAGGACACGGCATCTCCCTGATGAAGTTTACTTTTATTTCCTTATGTCAGGCAAGTTCATATGGAATTTGAGGAATTTCCAACACTGTTTAATTCCTTAAATATCTTCTGCAAGAGGCATGAAATATTCTCTCAGGACTTGTCCAGAGAAATCCAGAGAAATTAAATGTTTCCGGCAATAGGCTTGTGAAATAAGAAATTAATTATCAAATATTGCTCTTAACAATCTTAAAGAGCCACTACTGTTTGGAGGTGATGCCCTCCTTCCTGGAAATGATGCCTACCTGCGTTATAATAGTGCTATTGTAGGGGACGCTTTCTGGTCCCATGTTGATAAAGATGAAGCAACATTTAATATTTTTTAACTGGCAAGTGCAATAGCATCTATTGTGCCCAAGAGACACAGAAGGAGCCACTTGTGCTTACTACAGCTGGTGCTAATTCTTACCCAGTTGTGCATATTCCTTCATATTAGGCTACGTGTCGATCAGCCTGGAAGACTGATTCATCCAAGCAGCTCCCGCCACTTGACATTGAGGAATGTGCAGCTGGCCCATCCACAGGGACAATTTTAGCTCATCATGACAACGTTTTAGTCCTGGGACTGTCTCCGAAATTCTTTCAAATTGTGAAATCACTCACTATTTATTCAGGTGACAGAGAGAGAAAAAAAAGTTGCCAAATATCTCACAGGTGAAAAAAACCCTAAATATAAGGCAATAAGAAATTACAATCCCAGGAACTTTTTAAGAAAAGGTATTTTGCTGGATAACCATTTACTTATTTTGTAGGTAAGATTGACAGTGGAAGATTTACACATCTGATTAGCATCTGCAGCACGAAGACTCTGTGCTGTCTCCCTCCAGTTAAGACAGCTTTTGAGAAGCAGTGGCTGAAAATGAATAGCCAAAGTAGGAACTGATTAAGCAGCCAATTAGCAGCTCCTGCTCCTTTGTAAGGATTATTTCAGAGTGTGTTTATTTTGAACCCACCTGGAAACTGTGCCCACAAAAAGGAGGAGATGCTTTTGCAAAATAAAGAGTGAAGTGGCATAATTTATGATTGAAGTTAATTCAGTCTAAGAAAGGGCTTCTTTAGCTCTAAAGGTGTGTTTTGGATGGGTCTTTTGTCTCCTCAGCAATACACAGGACTGTTGCAAGCATACATGAAACAAACTGGCCTATATGGTTTTAGAATCCAGTGCACTATAGCTTATACAGTTGCTTAAATTAACAGTTATTATCTTAGTCATTCACTTTAGTTATTTGGTGCTTGGAGTATTAAGTGACTGTTTTCTACTCCTAGTTCAGGAGATCTAGGAGCTAGTCTGTAGCTAAAACTTTTAGAGGGATCCATTTTGACATGAAGACACATAAATTTAGGTTTCTACAGGCGTCAGTATTTTTGAACAGGTGTCTACGGATTCAATAGGTAGGTTTAAAATTTCCTGTTCTGAAGAATTTGGTGTCTAAAGTGGAAAGGGAAGAAAAAAAATGACGTTTTACCACCCTCATTTTGCAGACTGGGAGCTGAGGAATTTAGGAATTAGTGTCTTTCCCA
>JAHREE010147408.1:0-12014 GCA_033628505.1 Tringa tobata | reverse complement strand
GTGTCACACAAGTTTTCAGTGGTGTGATGCCCAGTAACTTTACTAGGAGTCCCATAGCTGCTGGCCCACACAGCCCTTTGAAGATCCGGGCTCTGTGTTTCATCCCAGATAGACACTCTATAAAAGTCTGGCAAACAATCCCGGCGCAGTCTCTGGCTTGGCCGGCTCTCACCACGGACATCTCCTCCTCCAGCCGCCCCCGGGCTCACGCTCGGGCAGGGATGGAAGCCACGCCACGGCTCTCCGGGAGCCCTCCTGGCCAGCAGATCCTAGAATACACAAGCGAAACCAGGCGGGGGTCCTCGGCACGGCCCTCTGGACTTGCACTCTCCGAGCATGGCATTTGGCAAACATCAAAGAGGGGCAGGAAGAATCCCCCCACACCAGCTCGGCAGGAGTTGGGGGGTCTCTGCAGGGTAAGGCACGCTCTGCCCAGGCACACACCCTTGGCCTGCGGTCGCTCACACAGCCGTGGAATTATCCAGAGCTTTCTGAAGAGCTTTTGTGACTGTGATGATAGAAAAAAAAATATTTTATATATATATATAAAAATGGCAAGGGGAGGATGAAGGGAAGGCTGTTTGAATCTGCTGAGAGTCTGAGAGGACACCTTTGCAGGGGAGAACTTCAGCTGTATGTAACCTCCACTTGCCACGGGCACGGCCACTCTGGACTTGTGAGATGCCCGTTCTCCCACCTCCGCTCACCAGCCGTGGGCTCTGCGCTCGCAGACACGGCATCCTCCGCTGCCGTCCTGTCTCTGTCACACAGCAGGGAAGGACAGACCATCCCACCAGCGGGGAACAGGACCACGGCAAGGAAATCAGCACCCTGACGGGTGGCTGGGGTCCCGGACTCATGGGTGCGTGGACCCAAAGAGCAGGATGGTGTCACCAGGGCTTGCTGCATCCCTCTGCCTCACCTCCTCATCCATCAGCTGCGGGGAGCACTGCCCGGTGGGACAGGCCCTCTCCACTCGACCCAGGAGCTGCTCTGGAGCCCTGCCATGGTGCAACAGCTCATGTCCTCGCCTAACCCTTCCTCCTTACCTTTATCTCAGACACCAGCCCTGTTGGTGGCTGCCTCTTTTACTGGCCCGGGTGCTGTCAGGTGAAGAGGGACACGGGGAGCCGTGTCTTGTCCTGTGCTCTGCCCCGTCTCAGCTGCAGCAGAGGGTGAGAATGACCAGCCCTGGGACCAGCTCAGCGCCTGGCACCTCACCCCTCTCCTCCTCCTCTGCGGTGGTCGCCCTCAGCAGCGCAAAGGGAAGAGGAAGGATCTGGAAAGCTCTGTGGCTCTGTGCTGTTTTCATGTCTGTTTATACACAGGACTCTCTGAATGGGCAGAGGTCTGTGGAACTGCTGATTCATGAACGTCTTTGCTGTCTGTGGCCTCTTCAAATGAGAGTTCACCCTGACCCAAGGGTGATTTACTTTTCTTGGCTCTCCATCTCGGACTGATGCTGTCTCCAGTCCCTCAGACTTCGAGGGATTTGGGTGAAAACAAATATTATTGAATCTCTTGTGAAGCTGTTGAGTTAACTCTGAGCAGTGAAGCATTCAAGTCTCTGACAAAGTGGGGAAAGACGTCAAGAGTCAGTGCCAGCAGACAGCTTCTCACAGATCTCATTCCCAGCCATCTTCTTCAGACCTACCAGTATCAGCACATTTGCAAAGTGACAGTTTGGGGACTACTGAAGAACAAGCAAGCGCCTCTGATGCCCGAGGTCCCTGAGCTGGGTGTCAGCGTAGATTGGAAACAGAGGTTAGACAGCCAACGCCGCACACATCCATCCCCGACAGGCCACAGCCACCTCCTGTCCCATCACCAGAAAACCTTTGTTTCCTTCCTCCTCACCCCAGCACCTTCAGCATCTGGTTTTTTGGAGATGATTTCAGCTTTGGCCCTACCGCCTTTCCCTCCCTTCTTTTCTCGCTGTGCTCCAACAATCTGTTGCTGACGATCTACTTTCCCACGGATGGTCACAGCCTCACCAAGCAGGGCAAAGCTGTGGTCAGTAAAATCTCCTGCCAAGGCATGTTACAGGACACTACCGTGGCCAAGCAGCTGCCCCCTTCCTCCCCCCCAGCTACATCTTCCTGCTTGTGAAACCACCCTCAAGAACCAGACAGACCTGCTCCAGGGTAAGGTGCCTGGATCAGGACAGCAGGAACTGGCCCTTGGCTATCAGAGCTGACACCGCGTCCCAGGAGGTGCTGCTCAGGTGCACCTCCCTCTAACGTCACCAGCATGGAAGGCGCTGGCATGCCTCGCGTCAGCCCCGGCGTTATCACAGGACAAATCATAACCATCGTAATAAAAGTTTGCAATAACCTCAGTTTAATTAATAGTAAGGAGAGAAAAAAGTCTTGCCGGGCCAGATGGCAAACTCTTAGTTTCTCACGTGATGGCTGTCAAATTACTGTCTCCACAAAAGAACGTCACAGAGCACATTTAATAAACCTTGGAAATGTTTATCAAAGAGGCAGTAAAGATCTGGCTGACCTGCCAGGATCTGTCCACACAAAGGAGGCAAATGCAGAGATGGGTTTTAGAGAGTTACCGCCAACAAGAGACTTAAGTGCATAAAACTAGACCTTCACTGAGGTCCGGAGTCACTGAGGTCATTGTCTCTCAGCCACCTGCACTCTGTGGTTTCTCCTTGGTTCACATTCAAGTTTACTGCTTCCGTGCCTTCCCAGAAGAGCATCTCCAAGGAGATGCACTGTACGCTATCTTCCCTAAGCCATGGGGTCTTGCAAGCTAGCTCTGAGAACACCAAATGCAGCCCGAGGTTCCTCACACCACGAAGCTCTGACCATGTCACTCTAAACCAGAAGCTGCCAACCGACAGCGGGCCGGGGAGCGCAAACAGCCCGTTGGTGGAAGGCATGGCTTCACTCCCCGGCGCTGCCCCGGAGCAGCGGAGGGGCTGGCTGTCCGACCGGCTCACGGGAAGTGAGAGACGAGCGCTCTCAGATTGAGGAACGCATTGAACCCAGGTCTCCCACTTCCTCAGGCAGAGCTCTAAAATAAAAGACAGTGACTTAGAAATGGCTTTTCCCCTCTTTGTAGAAAATAAGAGAAAAAAACGCCTTGACGCTTCCACACTGCAGTAAAACACTTTGAAGTGTACTAAGTTCTGCCTCAGCTTTCATGACCCTACCTGCTATCTTGCAACAACAACAACAAGAAAACAAACCTTCCATATAAAACACAGCAATAAAAACACATCAGTTTCAAACGCTGGCTGGTAATTCCAGGGAGAGTACTGTTAGGCCTGTCATGAGAAAAGGCAACGTCACACCGTGTTTGGGAGCTGTTTCACCTGGCAGATGGGTTGGCATCCTCAGAGTAAGGCAGAGGGCTGAAGGGACTGACACCGCTCTTAACTTCAAGCTCTACCGTCGCAGTTCTGCTTTCATGTTGCTGCTAGCACAGGGAGTTTCAGAAGAATTTTGGGTTGGCTTGGGTACAAGTCTAGCAGGGTGCTACAAATAGAAATAGCAGAAGAAGGTAGGGGAGTAAAAATACGCAGCGTTAGATCACGGGTGGAGAAGTGGTGCCGGCCGGAAGGCAGCGACAGGGACGGGCAGCCGGTGGCTCTGCCGTCCCGCCTGCAGCCGAACCCCCGACAGCACCCCGCCTCCCGCCTCCCTGCCCACACTGGTAGCCACCTGCATAAAAAGGTAGCCACGCTAGGAAGGGGAACGGCTGCTTTTAAACCTGCCCTTTCAATGCCACCCCGTGCATTGCATCACAGTTCACATGGTCACTCCGTGAGGTTCCATCTGGCGATGGGGCTGAACGCAGAACCCTGCACCCCAACCTGCCTGACCTCTGGGGACACACGCTCGGAGGCTGGGCTCAATCCATCCGTATGGTGGCCCACGCCTGGGAATTGGGGTGCCTGCAGCCAGGCTTTGCCGGTGCATCCCATGGCCTGGCGTGATGTCCACGGTGCAGACCCCCTCCAGGTCCCACTGACTCCTGCGGGATCCACAGCCCCAGTAAGGAATCTGAATATGGATTTAGGAGCCTACCTTCTGGCACTTGGGGTGGAAAACCTTAGCCAGTAAGACTGCACAATCCTATTACCATGACAGCTTGGGAATGTGAGAACTCAGCAGTTTGGAATAAGGCGCCACATTAAAAATAGATTAAACTGAAAACAGCCCTCACGGCGTACGGCGCCCAGGACAAGTGTCTGCCAGCTGAAATGCCTCGTAGGTAACTGTTCGCTAGTGAATCAGGTGCTGGCTGAAGGTGCCCACATTTGCCTCAAGACACAGACGGATTTCTTTTTTTCCAGAGACACTATTTATTTTTTTTATTTTTTTTTTTTTTAGCACCATATGAAACTCGGCAGCTCCAACCCTAAGGGGATCCATGCAAACCTCCTGCTCGCCCTGGTTCCCATGGCACTCACATCCACCGAGTTTCACTTTGAATTTCAGCCTCTCAAATCTCCAAACTCAGCCAGAGTGATGAACTGTGCCACGCCAGGGCTCCGGAGCAGGACTCTTCCCCTCTCTTTTAACACCGCTAGACCAGACAACAGAGGAACCAAGTTGCCCCACTGTGACACCAGAAAAATAAGATCAGGATTCAGTGCGAGGTGTTGGGAGGACCGATCTCCTGGTCCGTTTGCAGCCAGAGGGTGAAACAAAGGCTGAGCTTGTTTCCCCAGCTGGCGTCCTCCTGCCAGCCAGGGACAGGAGTCACTCGTCCTTTGGTTGCCTTCGGTCTGTCCATCAGTGACCACAGAGATCTGCTGACCTGCCGGTGGGCGCTTCTGACAGTTGATGGGGTTGCATTTCAGTGGCTCTGCCTTTTCTTCTCCGACAGCTCCCGGAGGACAGCAATGCTTTTATGCTTAATCTATGCTGTCATTTTGTATTATATCTTCTCTTCGGACGTAACCTCACAAGTGGCCAAAACAAAACACAATGCCAAACCCCAAAGTCCAAACCCCAGAGAAAGCTGAGGAGCACTGTGGACATCACAAAGGAATTACTGCTCCTTCAGCTGACACAGAGTCAAAAGAAGCCATAGCCCTGCCTGCTCTACAAGAACCATCTGCCATGGTGGTGGTTACTGGTCACTAACATCACTCCCCTGGACCTGCTCTTTTTCTTCTCCAGTCCCATGATGTGGTGAGGCCCTTGATAGAGGCTTTTGCTGCTGTATCAGCATTTGTGGCATGAAAAAAATAATTGTGACAACAGAGCAAACCTTTGGATTCTGCAGCTGGGCTGCCTGAAGACATAAATGACCAAGCAGAATCCCCAGTGCCTAACTGTCCTCCTCCTCCTCAGCCCCTCCTGATTCACGCAGCAGTCACGGGGTGACAGCGGGTCACAGTCTTGCACAAGGGACTGACAAACGGCTTGCTCAAAGCAGAGGGGATATATTCACACGTAATGGCTCAATGTGCTGGAAGAACATTACAGGCACACTCCGTCCAACTTCGTCTTCGGTTGAGTATAGTAACTCACTCACTATTGCAATACGCTTGACAGATTAAGAAACCTTTTTAGTTTATTAGGTTTAATTCCCTGTGTATCTCCCTCCATTTTCCCTGCGGGATTTGCTGGGAATGCCTTACAGTAACAGGATCAAGAAAAGAATAGTATATACCAGGTATGTGAATGACTAACTCAGCCCTATGATAAAAACAATGCCAAAACTTCAGGGGGATTTTAGAGTGATTCTGTTTCTGTGGATACAGGCTGTCTGAAAACATCGTAGGTCAGGTTCTGGTGGGATAAACAAAAACAGGTAAGTGATAGATGGGGATATATCTTCCCCAAGCCCTGGGTTTTTCAAAGACATCTCCTATTCCCTATACTCTATACACAGCCCATACATTTTAGGATCCAGAAGGCACCTTTTTGCATACGTAACTTTAAAAATTTACACTAGGCTTTGTAATCCCAAAATACCTCTGTGGCACAAAGCCACGAATGCGATACGTGGGTGGAAAAGCTGTCAGCATAGCGGAAAAAATATTCTGCTGAAACTCCAAACTTTGCAGAAAGAGCTGAGTCACTCTTTCGCAGTTAAGGTAGTCTGGGCTTGTTACCCTCTTCCCTGTGCCAAGGGAGCCTGGCACACACCCCTGCTCCCACCCCCCGCCACCCCAGGGCACCCCCACACCGGGGCTGCTGGGGCACAGCGTGGGGTGACCGTCCTCACGATGCCGGTGCATCGTGTCACCCCTGCACAGGAGCCCAGAGATGCTGTTCCTCCTGGGGACCCGCGGCCGGGGGTACAGGCAGCCAGGCAGGCAGGTCTTTGCTGCCCAGCTCCACTCCGCTGCGCCCGAGGATGCTCGGCAGCGTGGCCAGCTCACCCTCTGAGCACCCTCAGCACAAACAGCGTCTTCCCCACCTCCTGAGAACTAACGCTTTGTTATTAAAAAGCATAAACACAGTGGAAGTTTGAAAACCTCGCTCAAGTGCAGTAAGCTAAAGGAGTGCAAGACACAAAATTGGAAAAAGATCTCCTCATTTATCGCTCTCTTTCTTCCTTTTCTTTTCCTCCTTCTTTTTTTTCCCATTTCTTTTAGAGTCTCCTGATTCTTCAGTCAGTATTATTGTTTTGGCTGGTAAGAGGGAGCTGCCTATGAGCCATTTATTAGCACATAAAATTACTGAAATTGCAAAGGTCCAGAAGTCATAACTGCCAACAGATTATAGGCTCTACTAAAGCAGTCACGTATGAAAGACATAAAACTCATTTTAAAAGGAAATCTAGAGCAGCCTATACATTTTGATCCCCAGAGAATATAATTTGGCTTGAAAATCTTTTGATTCTCTGACCTGCACTTTAATCAGAATGCAAGATTTTCCTGAAAACTTGTATTTTTGTGTCCAAAAAAGAAACGACTCATACACATAACCAACAGCTTAATTTGTATGTGCAACAATATGACTTTTTGTCAACATCTAAGAATAATTTTCACCTGAACTACAGCAACAATGTACACTAATTAGTGGCACAGTTCACACACAGCCATGCAAATGCTGTCACTGGGATCCACAGCTGCTTATGGGGCAAGCTTCCCCCATAAAATGGCGATATCGGGAGGCATTTTAAGCCCTACGACACGCACACTCTGACTGACAACTCTTCCCTAAAAGCTTATTTCCCAGTTCTGTGTGACAGGCTAACAGGATTGCTGTGAGACAGTTTCACTTGCACCATGTGTTTCCTCCTGCAGCAGGAGGGTGAATTCCACACTGGACGTGATAAAAGGGTGCCCGGGATGCACACCTACCCCAAACCTGAATTGTTCCTCTCCCCTGCTATCCCTTCACATGGAAGAAATGCAGGGAAGGATTTCCCTATGCTTCAGAATTTTCTGAAACTTTTCTCCTTGTTCTCATATTTCACAAAACCCAGCACTCGTCCAGCAAGAGCACTTTGCTTTTCATGGGAAATGACTCTGACTGGGGCAAAAATACACTTTGCTAAATAAACAGATTATGTTATATAGCACGAAAGCTAAGAAAACGAAGACGCCTCAGCACGCCTACAGCCTGCCTGCCATCCCCCAGCACACACACGTGCCCCAGCTTCGGCTGGATCCCATTTCGAGTGCCAGACCCTCCAGGAGCAGATGTGGGGCAGCTCGTTCTCTCCCAGACCCCTCTCTCCCTTTTCCCTGGTTCTTCTCCTTGAACGTTTGCTCCCCATCCAGGTAAACTCAGTGCAAATCTGGCCACTGCCAGAATCAAACTCTAAAAATCCTCACTTCTACATCCTAGCCCCAGCCTTTTTTCTTCTCTCTGCTCTAAGTTTCCCTCAGCATCACATTTTCTTCCACATCAGTCCCTCCTTGTCTCCGAGGGCCCGGTTTGTGCTCCTGCCCATGGTGGGGCTGCCAAACGCCTGGTTTGTGAAGGGAAGAGCGGCTGCATCCATACCCAAACCTTCTCCCTGGCAGCAGTGTGCTCAAGGAAGAAAAGCTGGACACAACTCAGTGTCCTTCCAGGAAGCTCCCTACACACCAACCAGTAACGCCCAGTAAAACCAACGAGAAGGAGGAAGCTCCCTCCATCCAAACCAACCAGTAACACCCAGTAAAACCAAGGAGAAGACCCCCGTAATCCATACTGGGCACGGAGCAGGCACCTTGCACAGACATATGTCAGCCTTTAAAATCTGCTGCTCAGTTACGAATACAAAACACAAATACCAAAATACGTAGTGTTCAGCTGAGCCCTAAAATGTTTGCATTACTAAACTAAAATGTTTGCATTACTCGAAACCTTCTCCTGCAAGGGGAGGAGCAAATTCCACTCCATTAAACGAATACATGAAATCTCCCTCTGTTTCTCTCAGCCGGGTGCTCCGGAGCTCTCACAGGGTCACTGACTGAGGAATACATCCAGCTACTGCACTAAAGTCATGACGAACAGCAGTCATGTCAAGAAACATCTGCCGCTGTTTAAAATGCTGAGGAAATCATCCATGCACAAATTAGCTAATAAAAGCTACAGTTCTATTACTGATAGCGAAAACATCAGATTTCCTACACCACTTGGTAATCAAATTACAAAATAAATTACCTGAGCTAGATTAAAAATGTGAATGACACTCTTCACATGTTACACAATGACCTATATATTGTTACGGGTCTGTGAAATACCCACTTGGACCTTCCCATAGCAAAGGCTGCCTTCAAATTGGTTTTATCGGCTCAGGATTCTTGATGCGATATTTGCAAAGGTTATTGCTCCCAATGCAAACATCAAGCAGTATACCTAGAGCTTTATTTATTTACATTACCTACATGTTCACTTAAAATCAGAACTTGGTGCTTTCATGTGGTAATCATATATTGACTTTTTCAAATAAACGTTGCCAATAGAGTTATTATATACATTCCTCACTTAGCAAGCCAAATAATACACTGCCATTCTTAAATCGGGAGTCTAGGGAATCAAATCCCAGTTCCATTGTAGTCAATAGCAACCCCCCTCGCCTCCAGAAACAATTGGAATAAGCCAATTCTGTAACCAATAATAAGATAGGTCAAGAAATTTTTGGTATGAAAACCCTGGCAATCCCATTCTTTTGATATTTAGCATGAGTTCCAGTAAACACAGGAGGGTTGCTGACCGGAATGAAGCAAGCAGCAATGGCACACAGCCTTCCAAATTTTTATATTATTTTATGAGAAGTCTAAATGCTAATTTGCACAATTATGAATCAACAACAGACACTCGTTTCAGCCGGCCTCTGTCACCAGCGCTTTAACTGAAGTGGCACATCAAGGAAAATGTGAATATAACTTTCAAAAAGTTAGTGACTATGCATTCGCAGGCCACCAAACTGAACTTGGTTCCCCCAAAGCAAATTAAACCCCAACGTATAAATGACAACATAACGAAAATAAAGCATATGTGTGACTGAGAGGACTCCAAGTTTGTCCAGGACAGCCAGGACAGCTGACACTGTCTGTCCAACAGCAGGTCTGGCGTCTCACCTCGCAGTGGCTGGTTGGGGTGTACTCACTGGTGGTTGCTCCCATCGCCTCCTCTCCCCACGGGACTCCAGGACAAACCACGTGGTGGATCCCACACGTATCAGCAGGCCCGGGTCTCTCCGCTCCTCGAGGCAGGTCTGCAGCTGGACGCATGAGAAGCTGTGGAGGGAACACCCAGAGCGAGAAAACTGAGGTACAAAAGTTCCCCCGTGTTCAGGAAAGTTCTGACACATTTTGAGGCATTTATTCAGCCAAGACTTCCCCCGACTCCAACGGGGTTTTGCCAGAGAAAGCGGTTTGAATGCCGAAAGTGGGGTCAATTCCTAAATATGATTTGTTTACTTTAAAGGTAAGTAATTAGAAGTCTCACAGCCCTGCTCAGAGAAGGCGCTGTGCCGGTCCCTCCCTGCAGCCCCTGGCCACCGACCCCCCATCGCTGCCCGCATGGTGGCACGTGTCCTAGCAGAAGCCATCAAACCAACACAGGAAGGAGCAATGCCCAGAACCAGGGGAGCTCCTGAGTCTCCCTGTCGACTGGAAACGGGTGCTGAGACGTGAGTTACCTGCTGCACAGAAAATACAGCCAGGGCAGGCAACCAGTGCCCGCTCCCACCGCATGGGCCCAATCCCGTTCCCACCACAGCCAGTGGCAGAACTCCAGCCTCTTTAATGGGAACGGCAACAAGCTTTCTATCTACTTAATATAAATGAAGATACGCATCTCCTCTTTGACACATTTTGGGCTCGGAGCCATTGGCTGACACTTGTTTGGTTCCCTGCACGTACGTGACTCATGGGATAATAGAATGCCTGATTTCCATTCTGCCAGACCTGTCTTTCTCCGTGGTTAACTATTAATTTCAGAGGCAAGATGCAATACTGCAGGAAAAAAAGGATGGTGTTGAAGTAAGAAGATTGCACTTAAATATTTAGAGTAAATGAATCGGATTCCCTTTTGTGAGGATTCCCTTCCAATTAAAGAGGCACAGCCACACAGTCCTTAAGACATCAGCCCACTGCTCCTTGCTCCAGGCTGTGGGAGTCTCCAGCAAGGAGGTGTAAGCACGCTGCCCCCACCCCCGGGACAGCCTGGGGAGAAACCTTGCAATGGAAACGACAGGAAAAATCTGTATTCCAAACAGCTGATTTTTGTTTCAGGCTGCCTGCACAGAACGGGGTTACTCGGGACATACGCGTGCTCGATAAACTGTGGGCACATGAAGATTTTCCACCAAAGCTGTAAACTCTTTGGGATAAAGACCAACTTTCTCTCTTCGGGTCCATAGCCTAAGTCTGAGATTCTGAGTAGTACCATAACAAAAAATAACTATTAATAATATATCATGGGCATGATCCAAACAGACTTTCTGATTCTTCTGGAGTTTCCTGTGATATGCTTATTACTACTGAGCGTTGCCTTGGCTTCAAAATGCAGTTACCTCCGATATGACACAGCAAATCACACCGAGACACAGGTATTTCCGTGCCAGGTGTATAAGCACGGGTTTCATTACAGGGCAAGAAAGAGATGCCCAGAACCAGAGATGTCTGTGTATAAAATATTATTTTTTAGTTAATCTATTATACCAAGAGAGGGCAGTGGGGCTGTTCCTCCACCCTCTATTCAGTGAGACATGTGTCCTTCCTTTCACCACTGAATGGGGTCAAACCCGATTCAACCAGTAAATTCAAAGCAGTAAGTGCAAAGCAACAAGAACCACCTGCTTTCTCCTGAAGCAAAGCATCTTCCACTGCACCCCTCCAGTGCGGAACCTCGTGTGAGCACCCCAAAACCCTTCCTGCCCTCTGAGGCCCCGTGCGGGTGGGTGAGGGAAGCTCCCCAGGGGCAATCCGCCTGTCGCAGGGGGAAAAACCAGAAATCACTGCGAAATCCTGACATTCCCCCACCCCGCTGCAGGACCCTGCCGTGGTCATGAGCAGCCTCTCAACCCTGTACAGAGTGCCAGCAGACGGCTTCCTCCCCAGCATGTGATTGCTCGCCCGGCCTCGGTGCTGCCCACCCCACGTCCCGGCCCCCACGTGTCCCCGGCCCCACGTCTGGGGCTGAGGAGGGTGGAGGAGGAAGGAGCGGGCAGCCACACTGGTGGGGCAGGACGGGCAGAGGCTGGCAGTGCCGCAGTGCTGCTGCCTGGGAAGGGAACAGGCGTGGGGGGAACCCTCAAAAAGCCACCCCGCGGTGGGGAAGACAATCTTTGTGCGTGAAGAGCTCGGTTCTGGGGCTGCTCAGGCCCGAGCCCAAGCTGGGGCGACCAGTCTTTGTGCGGGGAGATGAGTGGGAATGCCCACAGTCCTGCCACACTTACCTGCAGCATTCATGACACGCTGCAGCCTCCACCCGCCTTCCTCTCCCGCAGCAGCGTGGACTCGACACCTTCACGTGAGCCTGATGGACAAGGAGATCCCCAGAGCTCCTGTCCAGCTCCAGCTGCCCTGGGACGCCTGGAGCAGACAGGCACAAACACCCTTTCCAGCACGCAGTCTTTGTAATGCACAGAAC
>JAHREE010147405.1:0-10325 GCA_033628505.1 Tringa tobata | reverse complement strand
CCCCACCGAGCTCCTGCCTCTAAACCCATCCTCCATCCCGGGGAGAAACCCGCCAGCTGTGGTGCCTGGGATCTGCCTCTCTTGCAGCCTGGGAAAGAGGTCCCCTTCTCCTGGTTGAGAAATAAATCAGTCAATAAATAACTCCAGGGGCCCCAGGAAAGGAGAAATGCTTTGAATTTACCCAGGAGGGGTTAACGCCGGGCTTAGTCCTTCCTAATGTAATTGCTTCACAGACCCTGCAGGGAGGACTCCCTGGATGCAGTCCTGCTAAGGTGTATCAAAGCCAGATCCTCAGAGGTACCTGCCAGAGCATCTTTTACTACAATAAGCTTAGCTCCTTAAGTTTCCCAAGGTGTGTGTGCCGTGCAGCCTCCAGCCTCCCAAGAAAGTCCCTGGAAGCTCAGGACATGGTGCAAAAGAGGCTTGGTTTGGAAGAGGAATACCATAAAGATGCCAAGTGCTGCACCTCCCTCCCAGCACCCCCCAGTTCGTGGGTGTTTTCCCCAGGTGCTCCCTAAGCACAGCCTCATCGCCCCTCCCAGAAGGAGCAGGACCAGGGGAAGCAGCCAGAGAGGGTGTCAGCCTCGTTTACTGCAGGGATGCTCTACCTGTGCTGCTAATTAGTGGCGTGAGGAGCGAGTGCTTTCCTCCCCGGTGAGAAGCAGCTAATAAACTAATTAGGATAATGGGTAACTGAGCAGATAAAACTCTTAAGCTATTTGCTAACAGGTCAGGGATGGGTGTGGAGCCTTTTCCCTGGCCACCCCCTCATCAGGAGGGCAGGTCAGTGATGCACCAGCCTGTGTGACACCAGTGGTCCCAGCCCTGCTGCTCCAGTGATGTCCTATGCCAGGAAAGGCCCTGAGGTATTTCTCTGGGAACCCTGCTTTGCAGCTTCCTTTTTCTTTTTTTTTTTTTTTGCTTTTTTTTTTTTTTTTTTTACCTAGGGAGCTGCAAGCCCAAAGTCCCTTTATTTTTGCACAGATGCTGCATTTTCCACACCAGCACCCCGCCACCCTGCGCAGGCAGATGATGCTCGAGGCTGGTGACGAGGGTGACCCTGGTGGAGAGGACTCACGGATGGACTCAGTCCCCATCACACCAGGAGCTTTGTGTCTTTTTGAGGTGCTGGATGAGGGGGAAGCCGATGCCTCCTCCAGATGCTCTGCATCACTCCCATCCATCCCCAGCAGCTTGCGGATGGGGTGGGAGAGTGTGGTCCCAGCTCCAGAGCATCCCTTGGGCAGTGCCACCGGCAGAGACTGGCACCAGAGCCTGCCCCCAAAATAAAGGGCTGCAGAAGTGAGACTTCTAACGGGTAAGACAAATGAGGGCTGTGTAGTCTGCAGAGCAGACAGCCTAAACAAACGTGGGTGTAGGTTTTTCTGTCTCGGAAGAGCTTGGTCAGCTATGGAAAATGCCCGAAGCTTTCAAAAAATGGAGAATTTCCACCACCCCACCCAGGAGTCCTGAAACAAACGAAGCGATAACTACATAGAAAGTGTAACGGGCTTATTTCCAGAGCCAGGGCACGCGATCCGGGCAGGAACTTCTCCTCCATCAGAAATCACCAAAGGGTGCCAAGCCCAGGCCAGCTCGGTGCTGCCTGCTCCCGTGCCAGGCAGCCTGGAGCCCGCTTCTCCCCTGGCCTGCGTGGGAGCCTCCCCCTCCCCACGGTGAGGGTGCCAGCCCACCCGGCATCCGGGTCACGGGTGGAAATGCTGCTCGCTGCAGCCGAGGGGCAGAATCTGAGGCCGAGGGCTGCAGTGACCTTGGGCTCAGGCAGGGAGCTGCCACGTGGCCCTCCCCGCCGCGTGCTCTAACCATTGCGCTTGGCTCTTGCCCTTTCCTCTCTTCAAAAGAAGCTGTTTTTAGAGTTCCCCTCTCTCCCAAAGTGCTTAACGGCTCTCTGATCCCAGCTGGAGAAAGCCAAAGAGAGGAGCAGAGCATCCACCTTCGCCGCTCCCGAGCTCCCTTTGTCCCCCCATCACACGTGCAGGGAGGTGGGACCGATCCTGTAGCATCCCCTGCCTGAGGAGGCACGAGGACTGGACACGGTGAGGGATGGAGAGAGCCCTGTCTCACCATCGGGTACCCATGGCCCACCCTGCACAGCACTAATGTGGGGCTGGGGGCTGCTTTCCACTACCTCCTCTGTCCTTCCCCTTTCAGGGCAGGAGGTGAGCCCCCCGCTGATGGGGACCTGCAAACTCCATGCTTGGATTTTGGGGCACCCAGGCAAAATCCTAATTGCAAATTGCAGCTGGTGGGGTTCCAGGAGCCTCTGCTCTCCCCCTGAAAAGCCCACAGCTGATTTCCTTTACAGCCTGTGCCTGGGCTCCTAGCCCTCGTTAAAGCAGATGGGAAAGGGGCTCACTGGCATGGGATAGGTCGGGCCATTTTTTCTGCTGCTGGTGGGGGAACCTTGGCTCTCCTTTGTGGAGTGCCCAGGGTAATCCTGCACCTTCATTAGGTTATTTTTTACAATTCCAACCCTTTCCTACAGGTGTGAGGAACTGCTCGCTGCCCGTCCCTGGCTGACACCTCCCGAGCCTGATCCAGACCCCTTCATCAGCAGGTCAGACCCTTCAAGGCCATCAAGCAATTAAAAACCTGATTTTAAACCTTTCAGCCCTCATCCTCGCAGGGTTTTTAGCTGAGGGTGGAAGGAGGGAAGCTTCGTTACGCTGTGCTGGGGTCACTTATTAACCTGCTGGTTCCTAATGATGGACTTATCTCCTCCTGCCAGCCCTGGATTCAACCAGGCACCTCTGGGAGCAGGGGGTGCAGTGTGTGCTCTCCTGCCCTACATTGCTCTCTCTTCGTTAGATCCTCATTTTGCTTAATTGTCCTACAAATTTGCCTGGGGGATGCCCGTGGGGAGATGGGGCAGGGGGAGTGGGGCAGTGCTTTGCTGGGCACGAAGCTGCGTCAAGGTGTGGGATGCCACGATGCTGGTTCCTGGTGATGGGGAGAGCGGGTAACACCAATGGATGGTCTTGCCTGCTGCTGCCCGTGGGCATCTGGTCTGCACCCTGAGGCCGGCTGGGGTGAATATCTGAGGTCTCGGGTACAGAGTTCATGCAGGAGAGCACTGAGTGCCAACTCTACCCAAGAGCTTTGCAGCTAAACCACGGCCCTCCTCCCACCCACCACTTGCACCACCACCCTGTGCCCAAAACACGGGCAAAAAAAGCGTGGGGCACATCTCCCGTGGGCAGCTTAGGGGGGTGGCAGCTCCCCGGCCCCTCTCCCTGCCCCACACCCGGCTCTGACCTGCGGTGGTGGTGTCCACGTCCTTGGCCGCCAGTTCCTCCACCTCTGCCCTCTTGCGAAGCTCCAGCCGCCGCGAGAAGCCCTCCCTGGGCTTCCAGAGGTCCTGGATGAGCAGCGGCTTCTCGTGGTCACCCAGGACCCTCAGCCCCTCTGTCTGCCACCTCTTCTCGGGGCCCTCGAACTTCCCGATGACATCGCACAGGGCGTACTGCCCGGCGCTCAGCTGGCTCAGCCCGTAGCGCTCCAGGGCTTCCTTCACCAGCTCCCGGGCCCCCGAGCTGCCCGTGGCCAGCACGCTCTTGTAGTTGGTGCCCGCGCAGATGTTGCCCCCGAAGATCTTGAGGACCCCAGGGGCGGAGAGCTGGGTGGAGAGCTCGGCCGGGTCATCCTCACCGGCTGCCGGGGAAGCGGAGGTTGAGCTCCGGTCCTTGTAGCTCAGTGTCCGGTACAAGACCTGGGAGAAGATGCGGCTCTGGCGCTTCAGCCGGTTCTTGGACGGCGGAGCCATGGTGGAGGAGGACCCATAAAACATCGTGCGTGAGGTCGTCATGAGGCACAGCTGGGCAGGGAAGAGGGGGGCGGAAAAAAAATGGAAAGATCAGCAGTTTGGAGGCCAGATGTGCAGCAGGGAAGAGCAAGCAAGAACCAGCTTGTGGCCACGGAGCACCTGCTGTCACCTCCAAGGTGGAAAGGGACAGCAGCGAGGGAGGGCAATTTCCCTTCTGCTACCCAGCCAAGCTCAGCTGGGTTCCTCGGCATCAGCACGGTTAGCCCAGGATGGATTTGTCCCTGAAAACAGAGCCTGGAGTGATCCCGAATTTCTCCATCAAGTATATTAAGAGGTCCCTCTTGCCCAAGCAAAATGCAGTGGGAGGAGCACAGAGCTCAGCAGGACTTGGCGGGGCCCATCCTGGTGAGGAGCCAAGGCATCAAGAGTTACTTTCACTAACGAGTTTACGGAGCAATCCCATTTTTTAGAGGTGAAACAGAAAGCTCAAGTGCAAATTCAATCACTCTGAGGTCACCGCTAAACGCTTTTGCTCACCGAGAGGCACGGGGTGAAAATGGGCTTTAATTAGCCTTTCTAAAAATGTCCTGACTCCGGCAAATCTCTTGGCTGCCGCGAGTTTGCGGAGGATGTTAAAGCAGGCGGTGGCATCGCTGACAAGGCTGCCCTTGTCACGTTAGCCAGGACGGGGCTGCTCGGGGTGGCCACGGGCAGGCAGTGAGACCGGAGGAGATGTGGCCGTGAGACAGCTCCAGGGTGCTGTAGGCAGATAGGGGTCCTGCCCGGTGTCACCGCCGACACCTGGGGCTGGCTTTGAGATGGCATCCTGGATGTGCCAACACCTGGCACTGACAACGCCACCGGGCGCACCATGAACTGCTGGCGGGGAAGGGACAGAAAGAGAATTTGAACACTCCTGATGTGGACAGGACAGGGATTTCCCTCGCCTCCGGATTCGCAGCGTGCCACCTGGGACTCGGGGCGTGCACAGGGGACCCCCAGAGTGTCCCATCCACGGCTATCGGAGAACTTCGACGCAGGGGCTGGTGTGGTCCAGCTGTGCATGGCCAGGGAGCCCTGGGGTGCCGGCAGCTTTCTGCATCTGCAGCCCCACCTCCCTCGGGCAGGAATTCACCACCGGAGCAAACTCAGCGCCATCAGGCAGAAAGGATGATGTCGGCCCTGGAAAGCCTCCAAACCGCCATCTAATTCAGGAAGAAAAAGCCTCCCTGCTGCTAATGGAAGAGGTCACCTTCTAACCCAGAAACAGCCTCCCTGCTGCACACGGGGGATGTCTGCAGGGTGTACATCTCCCCGCCCCAGGACTGGAGGCCCACTGGATGCTGCAGATGGGGGAAACTGAGGCACCAGCCAGCATTAAGACTGCAGGATGTGCCTGGGGGCTGTGTGATCCTGCTGCACCCCAAGTCACCCCTTTCCACCCCCCGTCATTCCCACCAGGACTGTGAAAATGCTGGGGTTTGCCCTTCTTCCCAACCTGCTGGTCCTGGCACATCGCTGCTGCCTGGCTCCCCGAAGCCAGGCTTAGCAATCAGCCTGAAAAGCAGAGTTTAGCATCTTGTGTTTGGTACCTGGCCAGCCCAGCCAAGCACTGGCCCCCCAGCAGCTCTGGGTCTGGGGAGGGCTGTTCCTGCTCCCACCTTGCAACTGGAGAAACTGAGGCAGGGATGGGGTTAAGGCTACGGCTCCCCCCAGGCTGCTGCTCCTCCTCCAGCTGAGCACAGAGCTGCTGCTGGGGACATCCCTGGGGACATCCTTTGGTGTCTGCTGTGTGACATCTCAGGCAGACCCGACCTGGGGAGCAGGTCAGGGCACTGGCAGACAGTCGGGCTGAGGAACGGCTTCCCCAGGCTGTCAGCAGGGCCCCGCCAGCCTCATTAACATCGGCCAGAAGAAAAACTGCCCCAGTGTCCCTAGGAGACCTTGCCATCAAGGATGCAAAAGACGAAACTTTGTCATCAAATCACTGTTTTCAGTTCCTGGTTTAATCTCCTCCGCCCTGAAGAACCTCTGGCACAAAGGGAAACCCTTTAACATCTGCTGCTGGTAAAATTGTTCCTCCGAACCCACATCACAGACGGAGACACCATCCTCCCTTCTCACAGGTCCCTGCCTGGTTTTGAATATGTTATTTATAGCTCAGCCATTTTCCTGTTCTTTCCATCAAATACAGCTTCTACAGAGTGCAGGGGCAAAGGCATTTCTTGGGGGAGGGGGGAAATAAGTAGCCTGCATTGAGAGAAGCTTCTAGCCTGGTCTCCCAGTTGTTCAACATCTGGAGCAACACCGGTGGGATTCCAGCAGGCACCAGCCTGAGAAGTGTCAGCTTTATCCCGAAGACAGCGTGATGCAGAGGACTCGAAGGGATGGAGTGAGATGACAACAAGGTGGGCTCTTCCTGCATTTATACTCTGGCACGACAGCCACCCGCATCTCCAAGGAGGCTGAAGAGAAAACCTCCACGGTAGGTGCGATGCGGTTGGGTTCCGCTGGGAGAGTGGGGATGTTCCAGCTGGACCCAGCTACCTGGGTTAACTGTTCGGGCACATCTTCACGGAGGTTGGTGGGACACGTGCTCCGAGACCCTCCCCAGGCCAGGTGAGCCCCCTCCTCACTGCAGACAGCTCAGTTCCCTGGCCCACAGTGGGAGGACACACGCCTGCAGCTACAGAAGCGTGACCCAGACTTCCCAAAGAGTCCCCTTCAGCGCTCGGTGACATCTCTGTTAACGACTGTAGAGTAATTAGCCGAAAGCCTGTGATTGCCTCCTGGCAGGATCTCTGCTGGGTATCCTCCACCTCCTCGCACGCTGGGCCCGGCCACACCAAAACCTGCTGTTTTCCCCGGCCAGCAGCGTCTGTATTTATTCTGCAGAGCTATGACAAATGCTTCTTGGAATTCACATGGCCACCACATGTCCTTCCATCACCACAACCGACTCTGCCACCACCGGGGACTTTCCTGTGGGCTCTGAGGTTCCTGCTCCAGCACGGGTGAGCAGCTCCTTCCCACTGCCCTCAAGCAGAGCTTCCCCTTACCTTGCCATCCTTCTCACGTGCCTCTTCTCCTTCCATTCATCGTCTTCCTCAAAATGGGCCTTCCCCAATGTCACGCATCGTCCCCGGCGGGTGTCTGTCGTGTCTCTGCAAGAGGAAGAGGAGGAGTGGTCCAGGGCTGCTCACAGTGTGGTCGCTCTGGTGGACTCAGAGATGCTGTGGCTCTGCTCCCGACGTGCATCGTGTTTGCACAGAGGCTGCTGAGCTGCATATATATCCCATATAGCTCATCGTATCATTATATTCCCCTGCCTCAAGCTAAACAGCCCAGTCCCTCGCTGCCGTTGAGGGCTGCTGACCCCTGGGGACCCGCAAGGGACGCGTGGCTGGTGACGGGTGTGTTTGTGTGTGTTCATCCAGCCACAGCCCACAGATGGGGATGACCAGCCCAGCCCCAACCTCCGGCTCCATGGCAGCAGGAACACGGCAGCCTTGTCGGGCAGATGAAGCAAACCCAGCCACAGCGATGCCCACCAACAGCATCTACCCCATCGCAAAGGGACACGGAGAGAACAGCTACAGGAAAGGAAAGAGGAAGAGAGGAGATGGGACCAGCAACAATGCCACCTTTATCTCCTCCCAAGCACACGTGGCCCTGGGGATGCCAGGCTGGGGACCCTCTCGCCCCTGGGTGGACAATGGGTCCTGGACCAGCTCCTTTCCCCCCAGCAGCCGCAACACGCTGGGATGCTCACTGAGATTTGTTTTTCCTGGATCTCAGTCTATTTTGTTGGACATGAGGGAGAACCACCAAGCACCATCCCCTCAACCTCCTGGCACAGATCTGCAGGAACAGGACCAATGGTAACCAAAAGAGAAAAGAAGCACCTGCAAAGTGCCTGCGGTGACTTCACAGGTGTCTCTCAGGAAGAGCCAGCGGGGCACAAGAAATACCCTTTTCCACCGCTCCACTGTGATTAAAGACAAACGTGCCATCTAATTAGATCACCTAATCAGGGCCTCGGTGCAGGTTGGGTCCAGCCCCTCTTGCTGGCCCAACGCTGGGGCTATGGGAGAAACTTTCTGCAAGGCCACGGGTTGTGATGTGAAAGGTAAGGAGATGCCCAAACCACCTCTGCTGCTCCATGTTTCTTCCAGTGATTAATCACTCCGGACAGTTAAATATTTATGCCTTATTTCCAGCGTGTCTGGCTTCAGCTGCCAGACATTGATTCTCCTCACGCTTTTCTCTGCTCAGTTAACGAGCTTTTGGCTACCATGTATTTTCTCCTCTGCGAGAGCATGTAGATGCTTTAATCAAGCCCCCCTTGTTTCTCTTTGAGTTGATTTATGAGCAGAATAACTAGATGGCCAGCTCCTCTCTCGCTCTAAGACGTTCTCTGCAGCCTCTTGGTCCCTTCCCCTCGGTTCCCACATCTCCTCTGCTGAGACTGAAAATGCAGATAACTGCTATTTTTTTTCCAGAGCAAAATTTCCCGTTACCCTGAAGGTTTTGGATTCTCCAGCACAGAAATGGGGACAGAGACCGAGCCGCCCCCAGGCAGCTCCCGCCGGAGGAAGGACCCGGTGAGCCCCGGCGCTGCCTCTCCCAGCCTCTGTGAGCAGCTCCGGCCAAAAACGGTGCGTGGTCAATTTATCATCCAGATTAGGGACAGGAAAACACGTGCAACTCCAGTTATTATTTTTGGGTGTGAGAAGATTTCCATTTTCCATTCCGCTCCAGTTAGGATGCCTTTCGCTCTCCCAGTTTACTGTCCGGATTCGTACAGGCTACAGAGACTGTGCTGCTCTGGGTCAGCCCCAGGTTTTTCCAGAAATCATTTCTATCTGCTTCCAGATTAGTGATAAAAGCACTGAAACACCGAGGGCACGCTACCAGCCAGCAGTGCCCGGCGGTGATAATCTCCTCTGATAACTGCCTTTGAAATGGAGCAGGTTTATTTAATACCCGCTTTCTTGACACTGTATAATGTCAGCACTAAATACTGGACTGGACTGACTTCTTTTAATACTGGAAAGTGCAGGTTTTTACAAGAATATCACCTCGCATAACTCAAATGCTTTGCAGAAGTGTATTACAGCCAGAGAGTCACCTCTCACAGCAGAGACTGAAATAATTTCTACTTGCCAGGAGTTATTTTCCATATAGCTGCGTTGGATGGCAGGAATTTATTCCTGGTGAAGTCTTTAATCAATTAAAGCCTGAGCCAGGTTTCTGCCTCTTCTCCCCGGGGGGATGCTATCAAGCCAATCAACCTGTAGCTACCAGGTCATCTTACTCCCTTTTGGGAAGAGCAGCAACACTATTAAAACACTTTTTAATCTTCTGGAATTTCCCCAGGGCTCGTCCCGCCGCAGACGCAGCTCTGCCTGGATGGAGGGGTGAGATTTCAGCTAGAACCCTCCCAGAAATGCAGTTTCCCCAGACTTCTATTTGAAAAAAATCACTTTTTTTTTTCTTTTTTTCTTTTTTGGACAGAAACCACTGGAGTCGCAGCCTAGAGCTAATGGCAAGGACCGCAGCCTGGATGCTGCGCGCGGAGGGAGAGGCCGCCCCGGCCCTGCAATGTGGAACAAATTATAACTCGGAGAGCAAAGGAAATGAGAACAGCCTGGCCACGGCGGCTTTGACGTGCGCTCCTCGCCTCCAGATCCTGCCCCTCTGCAGATCCCGTCCTGCCCGCCCAGCGCTGCCAGGGCAGAGCCCAAAACTCTCCCTTCTCAATCAGAGCCCCCCACTCCCTTCCACTCCGGATCGAGTCCCCGCTTCGGAGCCCAGCCTTGTCTTGTGTGGGGTTTATCCACCTAATCTAGGGACAGATCCGAGGCTGAAAATGTCCATGCCAGCCTCGGCGCCGTCTTTAGCCGGATCAGAGTGGGTAAACCCCTTACCGTGTTATTATTAGCAGCAGGCACTCTGAGGTAGAGCCTGGACCCCCAGGGACCATTCAAACAGGACATAAAGGCATCCCCGGTGCCGCAAAGATAAACTAACAGTTTGTCCTAAAGGCAGCTATAGCTCTGCAAACACATTATAATGATTTGGGACCTGATTCTACAAGGGCAACAGGAGTCCTTTTAACAGGTTTTCTTTTTTTTTTCTTGCACATATGTATATTTTTTCATTATTTTGCAGGGTTTTTGGAGCCGCCAACGTGCACCAGCTCTCCGGTACTGCCAGCCCTCTGCCCGAGCAGTTCTATTCACACACACACACGCAAGAAACATTTCACAAAGAGCATTTGCTTTCTGCTGCCTTCCGAGCAGCAGAGTCTCAGTAGGCTGCCTAATTATAAGATCTTAGCAATAGTTCTTTTTCTTTTTTTTTTCCCAGTGATAATTAACTGGTCCTGGAGAGCGCTGAAAATAAGCACTTCCCAAGCAAGTAGCAAACTCCCCTGAGTTTTCTCTGCTAAAGTTACAACTCAGCATGAAACTGCTCCAGCCCCACGGGGACACACGGACCATCCCAGCACCTCCCCACCAAGGCCTGGGATGCCAAG
>JAHREE010147403.1:0-13374 GCA_033628505.1 Tringa tobata | reverse complement strand
GCATGTGTATGGGTTCCCCCTCCCTGTGCAGGAGATGGTGTGGTGCCCTGGGATGCAGCCCTCAAAGCCCCTGAGATGTCTCCCTCCCCCTTAGCTTGCCTGCCTGCCCCTGCCATCCTAGACTATTTTTTAAAATATAGACCCCATTTTTTATTTCTACATTTATTACAAATGCAAATTACAGATGAAAGCATCAACTACACAAACCATTACTCAGAGGAGCATCTTTCCAACTGCTGGACTTGGACTGAACAGCTTGTGGTTAATTTGCTATATAATCACTGCCTGCAACAGGAAAGCAAGTGCTTCAACTGTGCTAATATTATGAAAGGGGAAGTTAACCATAGAGATAAATTCTGAGGAGCTGCAGCTGGGATGAAAGAGGGAAATAAATGTAGCTGGAGTCCAGGCTTCAGGCTTGCAAAAGTGGCCGCTTGGATATTTAAAGGGATAAAAGATAAGAGTTCAGGTTAAACATGTGTTTTTTGAAGTTGCTTTTAGCCTGAATATATTTCCCCCAGCAGCAGAGAATCCCTGCAGCTCCCATTGACCTGTGATTTGAGCAGCGCCCTGGCCTGTACACAGACATGCAAATGTAATAAGCTCCCTGCGCTGCCCTGACTTCTGGGTGGCTTCCCAGGGCAGCTGCTGCTCGCAGGGGAGAGGCAGGGACAGGCATCACCACACAAAGGAGACGAGCGAGTGACAATTTAGCTGGCAAAGATTTTACTGGGGGAGTGGGGGGTGTCGTTCCCATCGCTCAGGTCTGTGGTTTTGGCCCCTTGCACGAAGCTGGGGAGACTGTGTCTGTGAGAACTTTGCTGCTGCTGTACGGTGCCGTGGAAAGGGACCAGTGGTACCTCCAGAAACAACCTGTACTATGCAACAGGTCCCCTTACCCCTGAGAGAAGAGGTGCTGGACTTAGCAGGGCAGAGTGTCCTGCTGAAGAAGCTGTAATGCCCTGGGGCTGAAAGCTTTACCATGTTGTGGCAGTCCTCTCTGGCCCAAGAATGTGCCAGATTCACCAAGGCTGATTTAAGACCCCATGCAGGAGACTGAAATAACATTTGTACCTTCTCAAGTGCCCAAACCTCCTTGCCCTTTCATTCCCCTTCCTCCAAGTGTTAATAGCAGTATAATAACTGCAATGTGTAATAACGGCAGCTCAGGCTGTTTTGCAAAGTGCTCTAGGGATTAAAAAACGTTCCTGTAGATTATCTCTCGGGACAAATCTAAAGTCTTGTCTAACTGTTTTCTCTGAAGGGTTATGAGAAGCAATAGGTGCTAGATTAGCAGAGATAGGAGACATGTATAGGAGTGGGAGAGTGAATCAGTTGGAAATGGGTGAGTTGTTCCTTATGAAGCAAGAGAGCTCCAGGAACTCTGCAGATTCATGTCTATCTCAGACACGTTTTCTGACTCTGAAATGTTTGAGTTGGGTTGCTTTGTCTGATTCCCAGACCTAGGAAAAAAAAATCCTGGGGTTGGGAAGAGGGTGTGAAATGCTAGAGGAGAATTTGGCAATTTTTACTTGAGAGAAGCCAGTGGAGTCCTCTGAGTAGGAGGCTGAGGTTACACCTGTGGGGGTGAGCTGGAGGGTTCCCAGCAGCAGCCCCTATGGCACAGGGGTGGTGGAGGTGTTCTCAAGTTCCCCATTCAGCTCCACCACTAACAGCAAATGTGCTGACAATGCAATATATTTGGCACTGGCCAGAGCCAGCCTCTGCCAAAAATTTGGCTAAGCAGTCCAGTAGAAAGTGCCACTTAGCTTCTCTGTGGCTTTCATGGGACTTTCAGGCCATGAGGGCATAGAGCAAAGGTATGATGCTTTGTGCCTTAGCACCCAGTGAACTGGAGATTTGAATGACTGTAACAGGGCTTTTTGGCTTTTTCAGAGCTGAGTTTGATTCTCAGACTTTCTTAAATGCTAGGGAAATGTCCCTTGCTCTCTTGTTTTTAAATACACAACATTTTTTCAAGTCTTGATGTGAGCATCTCTCTTCCCAACCTGCTGAGTAAAAGCATTTTCCTCCCCTCCTGTTTATTTGCTGTGGGAGAGTGGTAACACTGAGCCCTAACAACTGCAGCTCCAGAGATCAATCGTTGAGCAGTCAGGATGGAGGTGCTCAGAGTGCATATGTAAAGAACAAGAGGGCCAGATGCTCTGTGTGGGCAGGAGACTGGAAAGGAGGTGGTATTTGGGAAGAAGGGGAGGAGAAAGCAAGGGTGTCTGGACAGTGGTGGGACTGTGGCATGAGTGCTGGCCTTGCAGTTTGACTTCCCAGTCAAAACAGATGAGCCATGAGGCTTTATTGCCCAGTCAGGTGAGGATGCTGGGGAGGTATATCACAGCAGAGATCATCAAGGCTCTGTCTAGCAAAGACCATCCTGAAACGTGTGTCATGGTACATGGTGTACAGTGATGCTACCTGCTTGGGTTAGGTTATGCCAGCTCAGCTTGACACAGCAAAAGCTGTAGGTCCTGTGAGTCACAAATGAAGCTTCCTCTGCCCTGATAGCATCACTTCTTAATGCAGAGAAGAAGGATGGTGTGTGTTTCATGAAGGGAGAATTTCTGGCATGTCTCTTTAGCCTGGTACTTAAGAGTGAGCTACAGCTGGAGAGATCAGGGGTTGGTCCACCTTTCTGCAGCCTGTTCCCTTCCCTTGCCACAGCTGCAAAACCACCTGTGTTGGTGCCAACTCACTGTGGGCATCCCTGTGCAGGAGGAAGCTGGTGTGCCACAGGGATGTGCAAATCACCTTGGTGTGTGGTGTGACCAGCAAGCAGAGGTGAGAAGCTTTAAGTTGCCTGCTCCTGCAACTCGCCTTGAGATGTTCCAGCCATGAGATGGGGATGGGGACATCCAGGCTCCAAGGAAGGCATTGGAGCAGGCTGCTGTGCTGCAGAGGCAGGTGGTTGCTCGTTGGTGGAGCAGCCATTTGTTGCTAACTCCTGCTGCTGAGAGATGCCCAAAGCAGCAACCCAGGGGCTTCCTGGAGCAGCCATCAGCTGCCTTTCCACAGGCTGATCCCTGAGCATCCTGCTGAGAGGGAAGGGAAAAAGCTTCAGACAAAGTGAAGCAGCTGAGAGAGGCTGCAACCCATGGCAAGGACCACCTGAGAGGCTGGTGTGACTTGGGCACACCGAGGTTGGTGGTCTGGCTGATATGGTATTTTCAGTGCTAGTTTTTGGAGTGCAAAAACCCAAATAGTTTCAGAGAAACTTCACTACGGAGCAAAGACACTCTGGGCTACCCTTGCAGTATCACAGCATGAGGATATCTCCCTTCTTCAGCATGGGAATCAAACGCAGAGGTGCTTGTAACACAGATCTTGTACTTGGAATATGATCTAGAAGCACTTTTAAGCTTAAACCTCCTTTTCCTTCAGCCCTTGTGGAGCTAAAACTCTTCAAAACAGCCTCAGAAAAAGGCTGCAAATACCATAAAGACTGAGAAAGCTGGGAAGATGGGAATAGAGGGGTTACTTTGCAAAACTAGTCACTTCTGCAGTCTTGTAATGGGCAACTCCACAACCTGGGTGCATTGTATATCAAGTGTTTATGTTGGCTGTAAGTAGTTATTTTGTCCTAGCCCTTCAGAGGTACTAATTTGCTTTGTCGCTAGGCCCTTTGATGAAACAGCTTGATACTTTAAGGTAACCTGACAAAACTGTCTTCTGAGAGAAGAAATGAGTTGTAGTTAGGACATGGCCTCTTTCTGTGTACAACTCTTTAAGTAGCTGGATGCTAGAAATTAGAAAATTCAATACTGTTCTAGTGAATAAAAGGGAAAATACAGTAAGTCATTAAATAACTTGCTAATACTTCAAAAGGGAAGGAAAGCCCAGTGCTGACGAGGCTCCTCCATCATCTTCCCACATAGTTAACGTGAATTCACAATCAAGCTGCAGTCCACCATCAAAATCAAGTGACTATGAACACACATCCACATGAGAGCCAATTTCTCGAAGCATTTCAAATTTTCTGGCACTCTGTGCATGTAAAAATTGCTTTTACTGGTGTAGACAAAAGGCAAGGTTTGTTCAGGCTATGAACTGCTGAAGCAAAAATTGTAGCTATAAATTGAGAAGCTGCTTTTGGTACCTTTGCCCAAAGACTAAATGCTTCAGAGCAAAATCACCGTAAGTGATTTAGAGAATAATCAATAACATTAAAATCAACTGGCAACAAAAAGACCCTGCATCTATAATGTATTTTCTAGATATTATTAAATAATACATCACAAGCAAACTCCTAAGTGATGAGTTTGGCAGCTGTTTGCAAGAGGTGATGAACCCAGGTACTAGCCTTCCTGAGGAGGTGATAAGCCCCTGTGTGAAATGTCTCCTCCCTTTTGGAAAATGGTTATTAGGTAGACCCTACAGGTGTTTTGATGTCAAAGGCACAAATGTCAGATGTGACTGAGCATTGGGATAATGATGGTCTGCAGATAGACACACAGGGATAATCAGGGAGACAAGGCTTTCCTTGTCTAGTCTCAAATGGCTCTGCATGTGGGATGGTTGGTGTCTCCTCATCAGCCTTGCTCTGGGAAGGCTTGGCTGGCAATAAGCTGTGCCTGAGAAGGAGGAGGCTGGAGCAGTGGCCCTGGGATGACCGGTGTGGCAGGGCTTGGGCTTCGGGCACTACGGTGACAAGGGGTGGGCTGGGACATCTGAGCACACAAGCTCAGCTGACATTCTCTGCCCCCCCTGTTTGAGCAGAGGAATAGGAGGTTTTAAAAATTATTTAGGAGACAACTCTGAGTTGTGTCCCAAAATGCTGGTCTAGGCAGTTGTCCCCTAAGTCAGTCTGCCAGGGGACAGCCTGGCAGTGAGGGGAGAGGGAAAGGCATTTGTCAAGTTATTCTCTATCTAGCTACACTTCATTTCTTAAAGAAAAGCCTTTGAACATAAAATTCAGCAGTGACTTACAATTTTGTGGCTTTGTTTTAAAAGGCAGGCAGGTTTTTTTTAGCCCAGAGATGTAACTGATCTCTTACCTTTGGTTGGGTTGTTTGTTAAAAGATTAAAAAAAAAAAAAAGACAAAACACACTGTCCATTGATCTGTCTCCTCCCTGAATTTCCCTGTTAGGAGGGCAGGATTAACTGTTGGAGAGCACTATCCCAGCAACTGTAGTGGTTTTTTTTTTCCAGACACCACACTGCTCTTGCAAAGCAACTCATGTGAGATTCCAGCTAGACCTGGCAGTTCTGGCATCCCCTTAACCTCCAGTAACTAAAGAGAAAATGTCAGTGGTGTCCCCAGATGCCGTGTGTTGGGGGATGGTGTGTGGGACACTGCCTTCCTACAAGGACCAAGCTGAGGCTGGTTGAGCTCTTCCCAGCTCAGCTCCTTGACCATACTGGCAAGTGAGCAGGCTTCCAAATGCAATTAAACAAATGCATGGAAGGAAAATCCAGCCATGTCCATTAAACAAAATGATCCTTGCTGGCTCAGGGAGGAGTCCCTGAGCTGCAGAGCTGGAGTCTGGAGGGACAACTTCTAGCTTTATGTTCTTCTCTAAGCAACTATTGGAAATGGGGTACTGGTGAAATGGTAATTTGTTTAAATTGTCTTCACGTCCTCTTACAGCAAACTTTTGAGCATTGGTATTTGGAACCAACAACCAAAAAATAAAAGATTCTGTAAATTATTATAAGCAGCCTCCAGTCTTACTCTGATAGACTCAAAGAAATATATTCATTCCATTTCTGAGTGATCTGCATTAACAGGGCACAGTTTGGTTTCGGTAGATGCTCGTGTGGTTGGAATCTGGCTGAACAAACTTGCTCAACCTTAATTGCAAGGGGTCTCTGCAGTTCAGCCTCCCTTTCCAGCACACCTGGAGAGGAGTCAGCAAAACAGAGATGCTGGCAGAGGTGTGATGAAAGCCATGCTGGTTTAAAGGAAAGTAAAAACACAAATAAGGAGGGGAGGTGACACACCACCTTTCTTCCCTTGGTTTAACAGAGGAAAGGATATCACTGTGTCCTATTACTGTGTCCTGATGGGCTGTCAGGGTCCAGCCACTGCTCTTCTATTGAGTGGTTATTGTATCTGCTCTTAAGACCAAATTGATTTGAAATAATCACCAAATGATGCATGATATCATCAGTATCTTATCTGAATAATGATTGATCGCTAACCCACCCATTCCTGTCCTGATCTGACAGCTGGTATAAAATATCCTGGGTATACAGGCAGCAGTGAAAGCCCCAAACTCATCTCAGTTTCTGCATTTAAGGGGACCACAGCACCACCATCTTTTTTTTTTTTATGCCTAGAAACTGTCCAATGATGTCACTGGACCCTTAAATCTTAAGACTTGGGTTTACTGTTCCTTTTAGCAGCTTTTTGCTGCTGCCTACCAGTTTTCAATTTCTTGTGCTTTTGCAGTAGAACCTGACACCCAAACTAAACTCCATTGTAATGACAAATTCAAGTGATGAGTAAAGTATTAGTAATTTGCTTTGCATGTGCTTCTGCAGAAGGACAATGTCACCAAGAGTTTCCTGTAGAACAAAGTCATTGAAACAGCTAAGGATGCTTTTTGAAGTGGGTTGGGTAGAGTTATTTCTCATACAAGAGTAAAGGGTGTAGCTGGATGTGACCTTTAGTAAAATAAAAGGGTGTCATAACACTCCTGAAGGAGAGCACAGGCTCAGTGTGCAGGTGCTTTGCCTTGGGTGTTAGAGGGTTTAGTCTCTGAGCTGTGCCTTGGAGGAACACAGCAAGGGTGGGAGGAAGCATGGTTTAGAGAATGGGGTTGGATCCTTCTTACCCAGCAACACAGTCACTGCTCTATTCTGCAAATCAAAAGCACTGCAGGCACTTCTCTTGTAGGCAGACTGGTAGCAGAGGTTAGCTGGTCACTGCAGAGGGGGCAAAACTGGCTGGTGAACACATCACTGTGTGCCCAGAGACCATGCACCAGTCTGACAGACCTAATTCCCTCTCCTCAAGGTACTCGCAGAGCTTGCAGTGCTCCTCAGTGTGGTAACTCCAGCCCCTGGATTGCAGTCTCATGCTTTGCACTGGGGGCTCTGAAATAAATCCGTGGGTAGAAAGACATTGAAGACTCTGGGAACTGGATAAATTTCATCGGTGTCAAGTTTTATATCACGCCTAGAACTTGACTTGGCGAAAGGAATGACAACCGGTGGCTGTAGGTTCAGGACTTGCTAACAAGAAAACTGCTCCCTCCTATGCTGGGACCATCCTGAAAGCTGCTTCATATGTGGTCACCTTGGTTCTCTAACAATTCGTAGAGAAAGTTGGTTAAGTGGCAGCAGCAGCTGGTGAGGGAGCAGATGGTGCCACCTGCACCATCAGATGTTTTATCACATTCTCCGCTTTATCCCACAAAAAGCGGCTGGGAAGTGGAGGAGAGCGTGGGAGCTGGTGTAGGTTGTGAAGGTGTGAAAAATCACAGGTAGTCGCATTGCTTCCCTGCCAGGCTGCTGTTTTGCTCAGTGCTGGGTTAAGAAAGTATTTGTGCTCATGAGAAGGCCCGTGCCCACCTGTGCTTGAGAGTGCGATGCTGCCTTTGGGAGGGATAAGGCTTCAGAGCAACCTGGCTGTCCCTGCTTGTGGCCAGGGATGAGAGGATCACCAGTGCACCTCCAGGCAGGTTAAACTCAGCTCTCTGCATCACAAGCAAACCCCTAGATGACCTGCCTGGACGCTACGTCCTAATCATATACCAGAGAATGTTTAGAGAGCTGTGATTAAGTTCGTTAAAGATTCCAATGTCATTGCTTGAGGGTTCTGAACCCATTGGGTGGCTTCTGATTTTTCTGGACTAGTATTTGAAGTTTTTAAAAACTCCTTGTGAGCTACTAAAGTGACAGGTTTTGGGTCCAAAAGAGGAAGGAAGTTCATACACTCAGCACATCCACTGTACGAGCCCAAAGAGACTCAAGTCCAATCAGACAGGTTTTTTAATGTCCTTCCTATAAAGGACATGTACCAGAGTCCATCGGCAGTGAGAGATTTGAATGAATATTAACTGATGTGCTGAAGGGAGCACAGCTGGCAGGGGGGCAGTGATTTTCAGGAGATATACAGGAAGATGAACCAGTTGGGATATTTCATACAGCAAAAATGACAGAGCATCAAGTGTGATAGCGGGGTGTGCTCCTGGAGACAGGCTACCCAGGGCAATTTCCTCTCCTCAGCTTTATTTCAGCTCCTGACTTTACTTGTCTTCCTCAGAAGCTCTGTCCATCCATTCTCCTGTTGTCCTGGCAATGGGTGATAACATTCAGATGGTAACAGAGCCGCCGGTAGCTACATGGCAGTTGTTTATGTAGCAGTCAGCAAAGCCATTCACCGCTCCGGGTTAATATTCCAACGGGGCGGATGGACGGGAGGGTGGGATGGCAGGAGAGCGGGTGAGGAGGTTGGCAGATGTCAAGCACTAAGCCCGAGAGGAAGAGGAACGTGTGTGGCTACAAAAGGGGAGGAAGCCCATTGTGTCTGAAACAAGATGGAAGACGCCACCCGACGAAGCTGGCTAACTGGTGATTAATTAGAGGCACGCTTTGAATTCCATGTCTAGTTTAGCATTAACAGCGTTTCCGTGTCGTGTGGTGAGTCGTCTTGCTTGGTGGTTTCATTGTCTGGGCTTATGTGGAGCATAAGGGAGGGGTTTTCTCACAAAACTTCTCGAATTGATTAAACCTGTGTAAATCTCAGCTTTGAGAGATTATTTTTTTTGCGAGGGGAAAAAAAAAAATAAGGAAAAAAATCCCCCGAAGTGGAACAAGTTCAGTGGTGGAACTCATGAACAGAAGAGAAATAGAAAATAAGTTTGGAGTGGCTTTGAGGGGTACGGAGGAGACTTGTGGTGGTGAATACTCTGCCAGTTGTGTTGCACTAGTGTGTCTGGGCTTTCTGAGCCCAGCCCAGCCCCTGGCAGCCTCTGTGAGGTGTGTGGGTTGTATTCCAGGCATGTCCGCGGGTCTGTGGCTCTGTATTAGTGTTTATAGGAAGTCAATGAGATGGAACTCAATAGAGAAAAGGAAGACTTAGGAGTCACTGGAAGACAAATGTGAAGGCCTGGCACTCAATAACTTTACGGAATCATATCTTTTGTTGCTGTACGTTTCTGGGTAGCAGGAATACAAGAAAGGAGAAGAGGTCTGTATGTTTCAATAGCTTGTTCACCTTCCACTTCAGGGAGAGGGGATGTTTTATTTCTCTTTATAAAAGGATATCCATCCTCTGCTCGATATGAAGTCAAGCAGCACCATGAATCAGGGGGAAGGTGTCAATGGAGATGAAGACCAGACTGCTGCAGGTGGTGGAGGGAAAGTGGGACACCATGAACAAATTGTGAGCTGTGGAGAGCACAAAGTGTGTGTGTACATGCACATCTCCAGCTGAGATACTGTCGTAGTGTCAAAAGAGTTGGTCCAGGCTGACTCACAACATGCAGCTGTAGTCCATGGAGCAAAGGTATTTTGTCCCAATGGCTTGAGCATGTGTCCTTGGCAGGTATAGACCAGGCACAGGCTGGGCAGATCCTGTAGGTTGAGCTTCTAACTGAAACTGTGAAATTTGCCCTATTTCTCCTGCCTTACAAAAGGGGTGATAAGATGGAGCCACCTATGGTAATGGGTATTGGATTCAGGAGCCAAAGACTGTCACATTAGAGATGGACAGAGCCTGTTCAGTCAGCAGCCAAGTTGTGCAAAATTCAGGTAGCTTCATTATTTTTTTTAATAGGAAAATACTTTTCAAGTGGCTTCAGTTGCCAAAATAAGCTTGAATAACAAGTGTGAGTGAAACAAAAGTGCGAAGTGAAAAGCTCAGAGACAGCTACATGACCTGGGGTGGATTTTCAGAGGTGGCAGAGGTGCTTGAGCACAGTTGTCTTCCTGAATTTTCAAAGAATTTTACTGAAATTTGTCTCCAGCTAAATGTATGGAAACATGTGAAATGGCAATACTAAAAAACTTCTTTATTAACTGAGAAACACAATGAAGGGCACTGCATTAGTATTAATTTATATGGCTAATTAACTGAAACAATTAATTTATACTAATGCAGAGTCTTGGTATAAGCCCCAGAAGTTCTGCTTTCTGAACAGTACATTTTTGTATACTATCACTTTGTGGATTAAACAAACATTTTTGAACAACAAAGTACCAAGTCTTTTGGAACTGAATAAATGCAAGACAGAATTGCTGAAGGACAGGGCTCTAATACTTAAACTATATTCACTTCTCATTTTCAGTAACCAGCCTTTAACACAGGGATTTAATGCCTCTGCTATATGCTTGAAATATCTTTGGGAGAGGTTCAGACAAAGTAGATCTAGATTAACCCCCCTCTGGGTGAGATACTGAATTTATGAGGATGTATGAACTTTTAGATACAGGGTTCTTGTCCTGTCCACAAAGCAGCCCCCCTCCTGTAGCCCCTCACCTGCCTGAGTGTGCAAGTACCTCTGCTCTGCTTGCACTAAAAAGCAAGCAGCTATTTCTTAAAGGTGGATGTTTTCAGACTGCCAAGTGTCGTTTCTTACGGCATAAGGATGGATGTGTGTTTTTCAAGCTTCCTCCTCCCTTGCCAAGGTCAGCAGAAGGTGGAGGGGACAGCTTAGCCCAGGTTAGATTACCAAGAGGTGTCAGCAAAGGTGGTCTGGATGTGGTGGCCGTGTGGGGAGCACAACAGAGCACATGGCTTACACCCTGAGGATCTGGACTGTCCCGTGCTGAGGGGGAGGATGGATGTCCTCTGAACACAGCAGCCTCCTCCAACTCAGGATGCACGAATGCTCCTGCCTCTTGTGGGTTGCCTTGAAGAACAAGAGCTTTGTGCTTAGGAAACCCAGATTGCAGCAAGGAGCGAGCGCTCACCCAACAGCTTCCTCCCACGTAGGCTGTGGTGGTGGCAGTTTGCCATTAAATTCCCAGACCAAGAAAATCTCAGCTGATTTCCCTCCTGCCAGAGGAAACAAACTCCATCGCTTCCTGCTGCAGCCCAGCTCCGGAGCCCTCCTCTCCCCTGGCTCACAGGCACTGGTGGGCAAGTAGTCAGAACAGGATCAGTCCCACAGGGAGTGGGGTTTTGATGAATTTCTGCCTTTTTTTACAAGAAGTGGCAGTGGTCACACACAAGTTTGAATACAGTCAAATTCAGACTGATGTGACTGAAGTCCCAGGGCACGAGGACTGGTCTCACATTCAGGCAGAGGCTGTAACACTGGCCCAAAGCCCTTGTTACAAGCCCTAGACCTACATCTCAATGGCCCCAAGGGATTCTCTCTGTGCACACCCCCACTGCTAGGTGCTGAGCTGGCACTAATTACAATTTTGCTAATTGCTCTAAACTCCACTGCCTCACTGTTTTCCATAGGCTGTGTTTGGCCATGGCTTTTGCTGAAGTGGGGGACTCTTCTTGGAAGCTTGATAAAATCTGCAGGGAGACACCTGCCAATCTTCATACACAACATCTTTATTTTAATTTATTGGCAGCATTTAGAAGAATTGGCTTCTATGCCGCATCAGTTGGACTTCATTAAAATAATAAGAGAGCTAAGTTAGTGAAAACAAACCTGGCCAGTTGGCAACCTCAGATTTTTGTCAGGACTGATCTATGCTGGAAGATATAGATTTAGTCCATCTACAGTAATAAAGTCCCATGATCCCATGGTTAAAATGTCTTTTTCCCTGCTAGCTGATGCAATTCATTAATTATATGACATTTCCACAATGATTTCTCCAGAAGAAGGCCCTGGATGCCAAGGTTTACATTACATTTTCAATTACAAAGATATCCATATGGTGACTCTGCAGTATGTACAACTGCTCAACGTGCACCTCAGCCCCACTGCAATGCTACAGGGGGCTGTGATGTGCTGGTGAATCCTGTGCTGGATATGGAGCTCCCTCTGGGATCCCACACTGGCTGTGTCCTGGGGATGGGAGTTAGGTGCTCCCTGCCAGGAGAATTGGGAGCTAAGGACACAAGGATTTGTGCTTCTTGGGCCACCAGACTTTAATAGCTGCTGGAGCTGGGAGGATGAGTTTAAATCAGCATCACAGCCCATCAAGGGGCTGAGAAACCTGCAGTATTATGGGTGGGATTTTTAGACTAGGACAAAAGGCTCAGTCCAGGCATGGGTTTCCCGGGCAGGCTCGGAGGAGATAGTGAAGAGTCAAAGGCCCTGCAGGGACATGCATGTTCTCATTGAGACACCTCTTTTGCCCCAACACCCCTGTAGCACCTGGACACCCAAATGAGGGGCAAAGCTGCAGGCTGGGGTGTCACAATGGGCACAGCTTTGGCAAAAGAGGGGGATCCTGTGCTGCATGATGCCACTCTGGTGTTTCTTCACATCAGGGCTGGTCCTGCTCATGCAGGATCAATTGCTGCTGTAGAAGCTGCTTAATTAGCCACTAGTATGATGGGTACAAGTTGTGATTCAAGTATTACTTGATCTGAGGAAGTGTATTGATTTGGACAGTCCCCTTGGAGAAAATCTCTTTCATGGTTTGCAGGTGTTTTGCAGCAGTTTGCTACCCAATCAGCACCATATGAACCATACTTGGGTCTTCCCACCAACTCCTGCCTGAACCACCCATTGTGATAACACAACTGGGCCCTGAAAGGAAAGCACAGATTTTCCTTCCACAGCACTGGTGTGCAGACATCTACCTGGAAGCCGATTCCTAGCACTGTCAAATAGAAAAGTTCATTTTTTTTTTTCCAGTTCGGGAGAGAGGACATGCCCATGGTTTGTCCTTTTGGTTACCCAAGGTGCAGGACATCCCTGGTCCTGCTTTGCAGGCTGCAGTGATGCTCCTCTCGCACCGGGAGCCAGGAGTGGATGCTGTTTGCACAGTCGCACTCCGATTAGCTCTGCAATGCCTGTAACCTTAGAGTAGTAAACCAGTGGCATATATATAGTTGAACAATTATATGTATTGTGACTAAATTTCCCCCTGAAGATCTCATTCACGATGTTAGAGTGAAAGGATCATAAAATGAATTAATAGCTGATTCACTGTATAATTTCCTAGTTCAATATACTTTAGTGTACCAGCTAAATGAGCCATACACGGCATTCAGCTCGGCCAGTTAACAGCTTTATCATTGAGATCTCAGGCTTAGAAATAAAAGCAATTCTTCTGAAGTAATTGCGTCTAATTAAAAGAAACATTTAAAAAGTGTAACCAAAAGGAATTCATTTCAAATGGAAAATTAATGCTGAAAAATAGCCCTGAGCTCTCTTGTCTTTGCTAATAGCTAAGCATTCTCAGAATAATTAAACTGTTTTGAAATGTTGATACCTTCCCCTGTTAGAAATGATAGCCCTGGCCCAACACATTAGCAAGTCCTCAGCATGGCCCTGGTT
>JAHREE010147401.1:0-12149 GCA_033628505.1 Tringa tobata | reverse complement strand
ACTTTGGTTTAAGGTTGGATGTTCTCCTTCTTGTCTGCAGCCCCATTTTTCTTCTCTGATAGTGGCTTTTCTGGTTTTGGCCCCTGTCTCTTCCTTTAGTACCAGTTGAGTCCACTCTGGGCACAGGCCAGGACTTGCTAGTCCAAGTAAAGTTCATTAATGCCTTTATTTTTTGTCTTTTCATCATGCATTATGCTTAATAAAATGCAAAATTGAAGAGCAGTAGGTGATAGGAGAATGTGGTGTGAACAGGATTGCTGTGGGTGATGGGGCAGGAGAATGAGCCCTCCAGAGGCTCTCAAACATCCAAAAATGTTGACTGGCCACCTCACCAGGATGAGGAAGTTGATGAGGCCTTTTCCCCATCTGGAGCTCTGGGACCAGTTCTGGGCTCCCCAGTTCCAGAAGGACTGGGAATTGCTGGAGAGGGGACAGCAGAGGGCTACAGAGATGCTGAGGGGCCTGGAGCATCTCCCTGCTGAGGAAAGGCTGAGGGACTTGGGTCTTTTGAGTCTGGAGGAGAGAAGACTGAGGGGGGATCTGATCAAGGCCTATAAATACTTGAAGGGTGGGTGTCAGGAGGATGGGGCCAGTCTTTTTTCCGTGGTGCTCAGGGACAGGACAAGAGGGAACGGGCTCAGACTTGAACATAAGAAGTTCCTTCTAAACATGAGGAGGAACTTCTTTCCTGTGAGGGTGGCAGAGCCCTGGCAGAGGCTGCCCAGAGAGGTGGTGGAGTCTCCTTCTCTGGAGACATTCAAACCCCGCCTGGACACGTTCCTGTGGGACCTGCTGTGGGTGGCCCTGCTTTGGCAGAGGGTTGGACTAGATGATCTCCAGAGGTCCCTTCCAACCCCATAGCCTTCTAGGATTCTGTGGAATGTTCAGATCTTTCAGTGAAAAATATCTCGGGTGATAAAGGACTTGCAGAAACCACCTAAGATGAGCGTGGGCTGGGTGACAAAGTAAATATCTTGCTTTTTATTTAGTTGTGCATCTGTTGGGCTGCTGCTCTAACAGATGCGTGATGTCCACAAAGCTGCTGCAGGTGGTCAGACAAAAATATCTTCATCTCATCCCTGTGTAACTCCGCTAAACTGGAAATGCAGAAGGTTTAATTGTTCTCCTGCCAAGAGCCTGAAAGGGCTCTGTGGACCTTAACTGACCCTTGCGACATCGGTGGGAAAGCAAGTGTTCTGGCAACACGTTAGGCTGGAGTTTCCTCCTTGCCAGCATGATGATCTCCTCCCAGTGTTGTCGACAGAATTGTCCAGGTTGGAAGGGACCTTTTGAGATCATCTAGTCCAACCATCAACCCAACAGTGACAAAACCACCACTAACCCATGTCCCTCAGCACCACTTCTGCCCAGCTTGTAAATACCTCCAGGGATGGTGACTCCACCACTGCCCTGGGCAGCCTCTTCCAAGGCTTGACAACCCTCTTGGTGAAGACATTTTTCCCAATATCCGTCCTAAACCTCCCCTGGTGCAACCTGAGGCTGTTTCATTTGCACTTCTGATGGGTAACTCTAGTAGTGGCTTTCCATTTTTGTTGGACGTTGGTCCACCCAAGTCTAAAAAAAAAATAATCACTGCCTACAGCAGTAGGCAACGTGGATGATCTGTGTCTTGCAGAGGTACAGATACCGGTGGGGCTGTGGATAGCCATGACTGGAGAAGAAAAGGCTCTGGGGAGACCTAATAGTGGCCTTCCAGTATCTGAAGGAGGTCTACAAGAAAGCTGGAGAGGGATTTTTTATGGGGGTGTGTAGGATTAGGATGTAGAGTAGTGGCTTCAAACTGAAAGAGGGAGATGTAGATGAGGGATTGGGAAGAACTTCTTTGCTGTGAGGGTGGTGAGAACCTGGCCCAGGTTGCCCAGAGAAGCTGTGGCTGCCCCATCCCTGGAGGGCTTCAAGGCCAGGTTGGAGAGGGCTTTGAGCCACCTGGTCTGGTGGGAGGTGTTCCTGCCCAGGGCAGGGGGGTTGGAACTAGATGACCTTTAAGATCCCTTCCAACCCAAACCATTCCATGATTGCTCTCTTTTCTGCTGGGGGCTGTAATGCTGGAGCTGGAAAAGAGCAGAAATTGCAGCATCAACCCCGCTCATAAGCTAACGGAGGCGGGGAAGAGTATGGGCACGGTGGGGGATGTCCTTTGATAGCACTTCAAATTTCAAGCTTTACAAGAGGATTTAAAACCATACAATGGGAGAGCGGGTAGGAGTTAAAAAAGAGATTAACCCCCGACAGAGATGCAGGAGGAATCAGGCTGGCACAATAAATAAGGCTTAATGCTGGGTTATATTAAAGGCAGGGAAGGGTTTAGGGCTTCTGATGAATGAGGTTGGGTTGGGGGGGTTTGATCAGCTGGGTTTTGCAGGAGATACCATCTGAAAACTCAAGTTCTGGTCTAAAAAAATGGTCAGAAGAAAAAAAAAAACAACATTCAATAGCCTTGAATTTGGGAAGGGGAGAAACCAAGGGGGTTCTCTTGTTTAAAGTGGGATAGGGAAGAGGGGAGAAGGTTTTGGAAGAGCCCATAAACGTTCTGGTAGTGGTGTTAGACCTCAGGCTTTGCAGAAGGAGGTGGACACAACTTCTCCAGAGGTGATATAAAGACCTCAGGGTGGAGAACCCGGAGTGTGCACCCGAAAGTCAACGATCCATTTGATTTCTGAAAATCTCTTTCTGCACTTTTCCTCGTCTCTATCAACCGTGTAGGAGTTCTACAAGCATCAGTGGCTGATGGTGAAGGTGATGAAGGAAGGACCTTCTTTCTGAGACTGCCATGGGGTTAGAAGAACAACTGGCTTTGTCCTCCTGGTCCCCACAGAGCTGAACCTCTGGGGGTAGCATCATCCAAGCTTGGGGAGCAGAAAGCCAGTGTGATTCTTGCCCCAGTGTGGTCCTTTTGGGGAGGATGTGAAGCCTCCTCCATCTGCAGGGCTGCAGTGCTCCACGGGGGCCACCTTCTGCTTGTTGGGTGGCTTGGGTTGGACTCAGGGTGAGATCCCAGCACAGAAAAGAGCATCAGGGTGATGGAGAGCTAATAAAATCAGCCGGGTGCATGTTTTGCTCTTGTTAGAAACAGCACACAAAAGAATCACTGACCTCATTTTAGCGTGGCCGAGGAGCTTGTGTTCTTCCCCAACGGGGTGCGCGGAACATAAATCCTGGGAGAAGGTCATCCATCCATCCTTCCTGCCCCTGGGAATTGGTGGGAGGACCGGAGCCAGCTCAGCGTTTTGCAGAAATTTTTGAGTCTGCAGGATTTTTCTTTGCTGTCGAAGGGGCATTTCCAACCGACTGCACAAAGCAGTCCCAGGAGAAGGTACCTTAATGAGCTGGGACCGGTGGACCTCCCACCGCTCTCGCAGGAGGAGTAACTGGTTCGCTGGAGCATCGTGTAAAAGAGCTCTGACCTCCTCATCCTTTCCCATTCGGGGCCAAACTGGTTCTTTTAGACTTTATCCCAGCAACTGAGAGCTTCAAGCCTCTATTTTCTCTCTGGCTTCTTGCTAAAACCCAAGTATAAGTGAGCAGATTGATTTTGAAGCTGCAAAGGATGGACCCCGTGGGGTCCATCGTATCCGCTGCATCTTCTCAAGCGAGACCCTGGATGGGTTGGGGATGATCTAATGTCCCTTGAGGACATCTGCAACAGCTAAGTGATGTTACACCAGGCATTGGCATTGCTGAAATCATAGAATGGTTTGAGTTGGAAGGGACCTTTAAAGATCATCGAGTTCCAACCCCCTGCCTGGTCCCACCAGACCAGGTTGCTCCAAGCCCCCTCCAACCTGGCCTTGAACCCCTCCAGGGATGGGGCAGCCACAGCTTCTCTGGGCAACCTGGACCAGGCTCTCACTACACCCTCAGAGTCAAAAATTTCTTCCTGAGATCTCATCTAAATCTCTCCTCTTTCAGTTTCAAACCATTACCCCTTGGATATTGCTGTTTTCTTTCTCTGATTTGTTGCATTAAGGTGCAAACTTATCTTGCCAGTTGTGATGGTGCCAAGGTGGGGAAGGTCTACAGTAGCTTTTGGGGTGGTTCTGGTCAAAATGTGTGACCCATGTAGGTTGTCGGTGCAAAAATTCAGTATAAAAATAATTAAGTACCTCCAAAAAACAATAATATAAGGAAAAGAAGAAGTTGCATAGGGTGATGGATGCTATTTATGAAAGATGCTGTAGGAAAAAAAACCCAAACCCTAGATGAATATTTAGCAGCAGATGTTTGATGCTGCTAAAACACGGAGGAACCGTGTTTTTAGTGGTTTTGCTCTCGCTGCTGAGATCAAGATGAAGTTGGGCAGTGATTTGCTTAAAGCTCCTGGTGCCAGTGATGAAGAGGTGACTATAAAAGCAAGTTCTATAAGCTCGAGGTCCCTTCTCGTGGCTTTATATTTACTGCTCTAAAGAAAGCTGACATTGGAAAAATTCTGACTGTGATTTAGGTCTGGAGAACATTGGGAGTATATCTTCAAAGACTCTTGCTTTCAAACAGTGTCGGTGAAGGCTGAGGGTCTTGGATGGATGGATGTGCGTTGAGATGTCCCCTATCTCCTCTTGATGCTGGGTGAGAACCGTCGCTGTCCTTGGGTTTGACCTAAGGTTCTTGACCCATCCTCTTTCTTCTAGTGAGGAGTTTCCAGGGATGTTCAGCCCTGACTTAACCAGGTAAACAGATGGAAAAATTCACACATCACGATGACTAATGACATTCCCAGGCTGAGAACTGCCTATGGAAATGCTTGGTGGTGTCTCACCTCTTGATTGCTCTGATGCAACCAAAACGAGTGCAGCTCTTAGTCCAGTTGGAGACCTGCGTCCACCTGGGCGGGCTTGAAGGTTGAACATATCTACACCCCTTTCCCAGGTTGTTTGGAGGCACCTCCCAGGGTATAGCAGTGTTCTCTGCTCTGGGTGAAATACCAACTGCTTAAACAAGCAGAGAAATCTGTTTCCTTGATGGAAAGTTAATTAGCAGCCGGTCTTAATCAGCGCAGGTATCTGTTTGAAGCGGCCTTTCTCTTCATAGACAACTGACTTTTTATTTCTGCTTCAGGCAGCACCTTGAGATGCTGCCCTTATGAAAAAAAAACCCCAAACTTGATGTTTTTCACACGTTGTGAAAACTTATTTGTTTTGCATTATTGGTTTTGCTGGGCTGGGTGCCTCACCCTTGTGTGTGTGTGTGTGGCCAAGGGCGAGGGTGTTGCTTGTAACATGACAAATCTCAGTAGAAAAAAAAAAAAGAGGTGTTACTCATCTGCGTAGCAGCTCATGAACAGGTATTAATTACTTGAAGAGGGCTCATTAAAGTAGGAAAGTGAAGCAAAACATTAAATGGCACAGACAGGCACGGTTCCATAAGTTGTATCAGATGCCGTCAGCACTCGGAGCCCTCAACTTTGGAGGTGCTGCTGCCCCTTGTGTTGAAGAAATTGTGGTGGACTTTGTTCTGGTTGGACTTCTGCGCCTTGATGGTTTTGTTAACATCTCAGATGGATGGAGGCTGTAGCTCAGATCATGGTTTTAGTTCTCCAGGCTGTAGAATCATAAAATGCTTTGGGTTGGAAGGGACCTTAAAGACCATCTAGTTCCAACCCCGATGGGGCAGCCACAGCTTCTCTGGGCAACCTGGGCCAGGGTCTCACCACCCTCCCAGCAAAGAACTTCTTCCTGAGATTTCATCTAAATCTCCCCTCTTTCAATTTAAAATCATTCCATCTCATCCTGTGCTTTCCCTCCCTGATCAAGAGTCCTTCCCCAGCTTTCCTGGAGCCCTTTTAGGGACTGGAAGGGGCTCAAAGGTCTCTCCTGGAGTCTTCTCTTCTCCAGGCTGAGTCCTCTTAGAAAGCTGTTCTAAGTGGAGAAACTAAAGTCCTGCAGACCCATAGGGATGAGGGTGGAAGAGTTGCATCTTTAAGTGGTTTTGAGCTATAGGTACGTGGTGGGAACGGCATCTTTGGCCATCGTTGAAGCCTGGTTCCTGTTGCATGCCTTGTGTGAGCATGTTGTGTGCCACCATGTGTGCATAAATTGAGCTGTTAACCACGGGGAGAAGAGCACTGGTGCACATCAGAGCACCACAACAAGCCACAGAAGGCAGCCCTGAGGCGCACAGGAGCCACGTAAGCCCCGGGAGGAGATGTGACAGCAATGCCAAGCTGCAGAAGAGCCGGTGTTCACCCATAACACTCCCATTTTATCCAGGTTTTATTTCCATAATAATTATCTTCTCTGCTGATGCTGCCAAAACTGACTGTATTTCAAGCAGTTGTGTTGCGTGCGGCACCTGCACAATGGCTAAACAATTCAGGATTTTTTTATTTTACGATGAATAAAAACAAATCCTGCCTGATTTTAACTGTTTCTGCTCCTTCAGCAGCCTGTTTGCTCCCAACCTCTCCTTGGGATTCATCCATCTTTCCCTGCTGGCACCAGCAGTTGGAACAGAGAAGAAGGGAAAGTCTCTGTAGCCCTTATTTCTGAAGGCTTTTATTCCTGAAGTTGGAAAAGAATCACAGAAGCACAGAATGATATGAGGTTGGAAGGGACCTCTGGAGATCTTCTAGTCCAAGCCCCTGCCAGAGCAGGTTGCACAGGAACGTGTCCAGGCGGGGTTTGGAATGTCTCCAGAGATGGAGACTCCACCACCTCTCTGGGCAGCCACTGCCAGGGCTCTGCCACCCTCAAAGTGAAGAAGTTCCTCCTCGTGTTTAGGTGGAACTTCTTATGGTCAAGTTTGTGCCCATTTCCTCTTGTCCTGTCCCTGGGAACCACTGAAAAAAGACTGACCTCATCCTCCTGACACCCACCCATGAAGTATTTATAGGCCTTGATCAGATCCCCCCTCAGGCTTCTCTTCTCCAGCCTCCAAAGACCCAAGTCCCTCACCCTTTCTTCATCAGAGAGATGCTCCAGGCCCCTCATCACCTTTGTAGCCCTCTGATGTCCCCTTTCCAGCAGTTCCCAGTCCTTCTGGAACTGGGGAGCCCACAACTGGACCCACTGCTCCAGATGGGACTTTGCCAGGGAAGAGTAGGGGGGAAGGATAACCTGCCTGGACCTGCTGGTCACGTTCTTCCTGATGCCCCCCAGGATGCCATTCTTGGCCACAAGGGCCCATTGCTGGCTCATGGACATCCTGTTGTCCACCAGGACTCCCAGGTCTTTCTCCTCAGAGCTGCTCTCCAGCATTTCAGCCCCAACCTGTCCTGGTGCAGGGGGTTATTCCTCCCCAGGTGCAGCACCCTACGTGGAGCTGGACGAGGGATGGATTAAGATCTACTTCGTGAATTGATCCCTGGAAAATATTTCCATGGCTGGAAATTCCTCACCTCTGGAAGTGGTAGAAAGTTGTGGTTGGCCCCAAAGTGCTGCACATTTGACTTGACTGAGGGTTTTTCTCCGAACCAAGTATCTTGAGCCTGGAAATAATTAAGATGTCAAAGCCTCAGGGTGGAGGAAAGTAGCGATGTTGGGTTGAGTACGTTTGTATTTTTCTTGAGACCTTCAGAGTCATTTATGGCAAATCTTTTAATCTCTGTTCTCATCTCTCACTTATATAAACCCAAATGGAGTCTCTTAAATGGAAAAGCATTTTTATGGTGTTTCCTGATGTCAGGAGAACTTCAAGGCATAAATTTACCCTTTCACTCCTATATAGGATTTTGTGTGGCTGCGTTTGGCTGGGATTCGTGAAATCCGAGCAGAATTTGGGAAGTTTAACTTGATCTTATTTAAAAAACGCATTCAATTACATACTTCCAGCTTATCCCAATGGCTCTGATATTTTTGGGGAGCTTATATGAAACCCTGCAGTGAAAATTCTCTCTTTCCCAGAGTCCCAAAAGCCAAATTGCAGCGGTGCTGGCTGGTGATGCCCTGGGGAGTGTATCCCAGTGAAGGTCTTTGCCTGGAGGGATGTTGTTCTCCTGAAAAAAAGTCCTTTTATTACTTTAGTTCTCCTCTGCCACAGCTCCAACATGTTAAACTGATTATTTATTGGGATGTATTTAGTGGTGGGACCATCCGTGGTGGGAAGGACTGGGTATTTCGATACAGCCACGATGACTGGTGTGAGTTTTTTGGGTGAATAACTAATTTTCCAAGTAAAAAAAGGTATTTAGATGAGTCTTGTTCTCTGTGCAAGGCTCAAAAGTTACAGAAGGTGACGCACCCTCAACTTTCCCGTGCAAAGTCCCGTGGTCTCTGCTAGTTCTGGTGGCATCAGAGCTGCTCCTGGTGACCCAGCACCAACCTGGGCATGGAACATCAGAGGTTGCTCCCACCACGGCTGGAGAAGGGTTTGTGGCAGCTTTGTATTATTGTTGTCAAAGAATTAGCCAGATGTTGGGGAATGCTGATGTTCATATCGTTGCATAGGGAATCAAGTCCCAGAATTGTAGGGGTTGGAAGGGACTTCTGGAGACCATCTACTCCAACTCCTCTTTCCAACGCTGGGCTACGTGCTCCAGGGGTGAAGAAAGCAGCGGGGTTCATGCAGGGGTTCATCTGTCTCTTCAAGCCCTTGGAGATGTTCTGGAGGTGATGTTCTGGAGGTGATGTTCTGGAGAGATGTTTGGCTGTTTTGTTTAGCTGGAGAGATGTTTGGAGAGATGTTTGGAGAGATGTATCATAATTGTGTATTATTTACTGTTAATTTGGCAGCATCCAGAATAAATCCAGCATCTGTAATGTAGGTGGTAACAGGGTGAGGAACGTGGAGACATACGAAGATGGAGGATCGTTGTGTGATGAGAACAAACTATTCATGATAAAATGGATTAACTTAAGAAAGCTTTTCTTCTGTTCCATAACAGGGATGAGAAGAACCAGTCCATCATCGTGAGTGGAGAGTCTGGTGCTGGAAAGACGGTCTCTGCCAAATACGCCATGCGCTTCTTCGCAACCGTGGGTGGTTCCGCCAGCGAGACCAACATCGAAGCCAAAGTCCTCGCCTCGAGCCCAATCATGGAGGTAAAAGCTGCATAATTTCCTTTGTCCTGCTTGAAGTTATCACCGTGTCTCTCCAGAAGCCACAAAACCAGCGGGAGCCTTAGGGACTTGTGAGCCAGACTTGATTTGGAGCCTCACAACAACCCTGAGATGGTCTGAAAATGCAGAAATATGGTGATAGCCACCCAGTTGCTCCTCTCTTTGATGGTTTTGAAGCTGAGCCCGTCCATCCCCACCAGGGCTCCAAGAACTTGGCTTTGATGGGGCTCCAGAGTGGAGATGCTGAGCGGTGCTCTGAAGGAAAAGAATTCCTTTTATAAGGAATTAAATTAATTTTCACCAGATGGTGAAAATAAAGGTCTGAGTGCCTAAATCCCATTTTCCAAACACATTTTGGAGTCGGAGTGCCTTTATTTGCAAACTGGAGTTCTGGATATAATTTCTCAGTGATGGTAATCACTGATGATGGTAATTCTGGATTGTAAAATATCTAGCTGTGATGGTGGCTGTAGCAGTTTGTGAACCTCTTGTTTCCCTGGAGAATGGGTGTCTCTAGTCTGGAGAAGACTGAAGGGGAATCTGATCAAGGCCTATAAATACTTAAAGGATGGGTGTCAGGAGGATGGGGCCAGTCTTTTTTCAGTGGTGCCCAGGGACAGGACAAGAGGGAACGGGCACAAACTTGAATGTTAGAAGTTCCATCTCAACATGAGGTGGAACTTCTTTCCTGTGAGGGTGCCAAAGCCCTAGCAGAGGCTGCCCAGAGAGGTGGTGGAATCTCCGTCTCTGGAGACATTCCAAACCCACCTGGACACCTGCAACCTGCTCTGGGTGGCCCTGCTTTGTCAGGGGGTTGGACTAGATGTTCTCCAGAGGTCCCTTCCAACCCCATATCATTCTGGGATTCTGTGATGGGCTCTGGGCAGAAATTAAGAGTGTGTGCTCTGCCTCTGGGATGCAGGTTGGAGAAGACACGTGGGGACTGTGGGTCTGGGAGCACTGTCAGTGATGGGAAAGGGTGAGCTACAGGAGTAGAGGGGTCTGGAGCACAAGTCTTGTGAGGAGCGGCTGAGGGAGCTGGGGATGTTCAGCCTGGAGAAAAGGAGGCTGAGGGGAGACCTTCTTGCCCTCTACAGGTCCCTAAAAGGAGGTTGTAGCCAGGGTGGGTTTATCTCTTCTCCCAAGGAACAGGTGATGGGACAAGAGGAAACAGCCTCAAGTTGCACCAGGGGAGGTTTAGGATGGATATTGGGAAAAATTTCTTCACCGAAAGGGTTGTCAAGCCTTGGAAGAGGCTGCCCATGGAAGTGGTGGAGTCACCATCCCTGGAGGTATTTAAAAGCCGGGCAGACGTGATGCTGAGGGACATGGGTTAGTGATGGTTTTGTCAGCGTTGGGTTGATGGTTGGACTCGAGGATCTGAAAGGTCCTTTCCAACCTGGATGATTCTGTGATTCTAAATAAATGGGCTTTGGGGGAAGGAGAAGCGTATGTTAGCAGAGGGGTTGGGTTGGTGGTGGATGGGTGGAGCAAGGAGCAGGCAGGACTTGCTGAAGCTGCCTGCACCCTTTGAGAGGTTCACAAGGGCTCATTCCCTTCCATCGTTTCTCCTGTGCTTGCTTGAGGCTCCTCAAGGCAGGAGAATGGTAGTAAAAAATAAGGCTGGTGTAGCCATGAATAAGAATATTGACTTTCTCCAGCCTTCTTCCATCACCACCAGTTCTTCTTTGGTTGCTTGATGGATTCCCATGTTTGCACCCTTGATGTTTGCACATGGGCTGGATTCTTTCCTCACCAAGGAGGTGACAGGTAGGTGCTGGAGAGGCACAGAGGGGCTCTGGCTATGTCACCAAATCCATGGACCAAAGCCCAACCATCTGGAGATGGATTGCAGCCGGGTCCCTCCTTCTGCCAGGGCTTCTTCACCCATGTCTCCTCCAGGAAAGCTGCCAACATTGACTGTTTGTGAACAAAGATGGGGACATCCTGGAAGATAAAGCAGGAGTGCTGTGTCTGTTGGGATGTAGGTGATCTAATTACTGTAGAAATACTCATTTCTGTTTATATATTTTTTTTTTTCCCCATAAAAATTCTGGAGACACCACATTTTCAGCGAAGAGTCCTCCCCAAAGTCACGTCGTTGCTCTGCCTTCTGCATCTGGGAAGGGGTTTTCCTCTACTCCTCCCGTGACTGTTTATCAGATTACAGATTTGAATGTTTAAAAAAATTTAAAAATTAAGATAAACATTAATTTTGCTTATTTTATTTATTTATTTTTGTATACAGGCAATTGGAAATGCCAAAACAACAAGGAACGACAACAGCAGTCGCTTTGGGAAGTACATCCAGATCGGCTTTGATAAAAGATACCACATCATTGGTGCCAACATGAGGACGTATCTGTTGGAAAAATCACGAGTTGTATTCCAGGTGAGGTGCTTTTTTTTAATTTTTTTTCCTTCCTGGACATTGAATAATCTGGATCTTTTCTTTGGGATAAAAAAATGGTTTCAAAAGTAGCTTTCCTGGTGGACGCAGATTCCAGATGTGTCTTTCAGGTGCAGTCTTTTGCAATTGTTCATGATAATCCCAAACTGGTGACCTCATTCTGGAGGAATATGTACCCGGGAGAGTCATTAATTGGCCTCTGATTGTCCCCTCCATGCCTGAAGTGGGAGCCCTGAGGAGAAACTCCTGCTCCTGGCCTGGCTGCTGGGCAGGAATGGAAAGCCTTTCTCCGAGCAGCTGCTGAGATTTTTACTAGATCTCAAAAAAGGCCAGGAAGAATAAATTACAGGCTACAATCTTTTGTTTTGAAGATCATAGAATTGTCCAGGTTGGAAGGGACCTTTCAGGTCATTGAGTCCAACCATCAACCCAACACTGACAAAAACCACCACTAACCCATGTCCCTCAGCACCTGCCAGGCTTTTAAATACCTCCAGGGATGGTGACTCCACCACTTCCATGGTGACTCAACCACTTATCCAGTGCTCCATCATTGAATGCTTTGAGTTGGAAGGGACCTTAAAGGTCATCCCGTTCCACCCTCTGCCCTGGGCAGGGACACCTTCCACCAGACCAGGTTGATGAACCCCGTCCAACCTGGCCTTGAAAACCCCCCAGGGATGGAGCAGCCACAGCTTCTCTGGGCAGCCTGGGCCAGGGTCTCACCA
>JAHREE010147398.1:0-12729 GCA_033628505.1 Tringa tobata | reverse complement strand
AGAGTTGGAAGGGACCATAGAGATCATCTAGTCCAACTCTCCTCCCAAAGCAGGACCACCCAGAGCATGTCAGATCATGCCACTCAGATGGCATTTTTGATGATGAGCTTTGCTCATCATCTCTAGCTTTAGTTAGTTTTGAACTTAATTACACAGTTCCCTTTGTGAAGGGCGCGTGTTAAATCCGAGCTTTTTAAGATTGCTAAGCCCCCTTAAAAGGGACAGCAAGAAGATTAATACAAAAGCAATTTCTTTTCCACTGGGCAGCTGGATTGAGTTCTTAAAGGCTGATTTTTTTTATGCCAAGCCCGTTGCTCGTTGCGTTGCAGGAGCTGGACGTTGAGTCAAGAATACGGCCTGATTATAGATGGCTCGACGCTGTCGCTGATCCTCAACCCTTCTCAGGACTCCAGTTCTAGTAATTACAAAAACATATTTCTCCAAATCTGCTTGAAGTGTACCGCGGTCCTCTGCTGCCGGATGGCTCCTCTGCAGAAAGCACAGGTATTGAAACTCTGCTTTTTAACCCTCTGAAGCACATCGTTAGGTGATGTGAGGCACTTTTAATCCACTGGCTGGGATTTGACCTGATGGCCTTCATCAGCTAGGGCTTCTCTGGGCTGTAAGCCTCATCTGAGCTTCAGAGTGGGATGGAAACGCACCAGCCCTTCAAATCTTGAATGTAAAACCTATGGTTAATCTGCTCACGGGATGCCACAAGCCCAAGCCAATTAGAAATTTAAAAAGCTCTGTTTTTCCTTTTGTCCTTTTCAAATTTGTCAAGTGGAGTCTGTGACTTCATCACGATGGTTCCCCAGCCCACGCAGTGGGGTGTTTCTGCCCCCCTTCCAGGGAAGGTCTCCTGCCTCCGAAACGCCCCAGAGGTCCCAGCACTGGGAGATGGGGCTCTGCCAGAAGGGAAGGGTGGGATGATGCTGCCCAGGATTTGTTTTTAAATACTGTCCTTCAGCTCTGTGCAGCTGGGTCTTGGCTTTTTTTTTTGCTCTGGTTGGTGACTGCGAAGGAAATAACGAAGGGTTTTATTTATGTGAACTCTCCAGGCTGTAGAAGTCTGGCTACTTGTCCCGAGGGGCTCTTGCAAGAGGATCTCTGGAAGCTTTTTAACTGAATTTTTGGTTTCCTATCTTTTTTTTTTTTTAAATATCTTAGATTGTGCGAATGGTGAAGAACACAAAAGGGAGCCCGATAACCCTCTCCATAGGGGACGGCGCGAATGATGTTAGTATGATTTTGGAAGCCCATGTTGGAATAGGTAAGAGCCTTGGTACCACCCCTCTGATGCCTAAAACCTGTCTTAGGGGTCTTAGCCCCACCCTTGCTGGGGCTCACTTTTGAGGCACAATCAATATTTCCAGTGGCACGTGGCTAAACTGATCCCCCTGAGAAACGGGGAAAATCTGCTGTTGCTTTCTTTGGAGCCAGGGTTTGACTCCATATGAATTTATGCTCTCCCTTGATAATACCACTCTTTATCAGTGATAAACATCAGAGTGTTCTCAAAAACTCTATGGCCAAATTCAAGGTGGCAAAGGTTGCTTGCTGGTCAGGGGGAAAAAAAAAAAAAAGGCACAAGTAGCAAACTGGCAGTTGTTGCAAAGCTAGAGCAATGAAAATAAGGGATTTTATTAGGGCTAAGTGGTGGCAGCTGCTGGTAACCCAACACTGGGGACCCACACGTGTTTCCTGAGGGCTGCTGCTCAGTTCTGTTGTGTCTGCCCTTCTCCCTGTGGCTGGAAACGATCCCCCTTTCTGCAGATTGGTGTCGGAGATACGGGAAATACTGGAGATTTTTGTGATACCGCTGAAGAGGAGAAAGGGCAGCCTCTTTCTTTTGGGGCTGTTGGAAATGCCACGGGGCCCTCTGATGAATGGGGTCCCGGTGCAGGTCATTCGGATGCAGCTTTTGAGTGAACAAAACTCAGTCTTTCTTGATCTCTGCTGTGTGGGGGTTGTCTCAGGGAGGCTTGATGTGAAATAACTGGGAGATACCGGCAAGCCCGCAGGCAAACCAGCTCCTTATCTTTTATCAGGTTTGCTCAGATACTTTTCACCACACTCCCTTACAAAAGGAACTCGGGCAGTAACCTAAATACAGCTTAAAAAAACTCCGCAGGCAGGTCTGAGTGTTGTGGAGCCAAAGAGTCTTGCAGCACATTAGTGTTTTGCTCTCCTGGAGCACTCCGGGTGGGGGAAAATGGCCTTTTTCATACCTTGAGACACAGCACCATGTGAAGAACCCCCCCCCAGTGGGTAGAATCGGTCCAGATTCCAGCCCCTCAGGGATTAACCCCTTGCTTTAGCATCGCTCCAGATTCCAGGCCCCCAGGAATTAACCCCTCGCCATGCTTCTGTCTCCAGGTATAAAAGGCAAAGAAGGCCGACAGGCTTCCCGAAACAGCGACTACGCTGTGCCAAAGTTTAAACATTTAAGAAAATTGCTACTAGCACATGGGCATTTGTATTACGTGAGAATAGCACACCTTGTACAGTATTTCTTCTATAAGGTAAGGATGCATGTGCGGCTTATTTCTTTGTTTATACTCTGGGTTTCTTTGCCAATAGAAAAAAAAACAGTAAAGAGGGGAAAAAAATGTATAGGTTATTTTTTTAACTCTGTTTTCCTTCCCTAGAACAGGCTGTGTCTCTGCCACGTGCCTGTCAGTTGAAAACAATACTTGCTGGGGAATGTGAGCGTGACTTTATTCCACTGTCTTCTGCAGATATTAATTGCTCATTGCGTTAGTTTTGTGCTTGGTAGGAGACAGTGCCCTAACTTGTCTGATATTGCAATATCAGACACCGATGTCTGATAATGGGGAAAAATTATTTGGATTTAGATTGAGAAGTCAAGTGCTTCCCAGCTAACCGGTTGTCTTTTGTTTCCCTAGAACCTTTGCTTCATTTTACCGCAGTTTTTATACCAGTTCTTCTGTGGATTCTCACAGCAGGTAACTCCCAGTACTGTGTCTGTAAAGCCAGGGTGAAAAAGCAAGGGGCACAGTGAGGCTTCTTAGCAGAGACCTGGCTTTTGGTGGCCCCATCCCTTCCTCACCTCCCTGTAGAGAACAGTCAGAGCTGACCCCATTGCTCAGCACCGAATCTGGAGCGTCATATTTTTGAGACCCGTAACAGAAAAGAAAGAAATCTGCTTTCTTTTCTTCCCCATCCACCACCCATGAACACAGAGGGACACCTTCCCAAAATAATAAGAGAGGGGTTTAGCTGGTTTGTCAGCACCTGACTTTTGCCGTTTCTCCTTCTCTTAAAAGAAAAAGTTTTCAAAGACTTCCTGATCTTTTCTCCTCTGCTCTATTTCCCTGCATTAAAGGAGTCTCTCAAAAGGAAGAACAGTTCGTTCTTTTATGACAACCTTTAAAAAAAGCCACTCGGGGAGTGTCATCAGAGGCTTGCTCAGTCCAAGTGAGCGTCAGAAGGACAGGTCCATGTGGTGGGTGGGCTCACGTGCTCAGAGACAAGAGCTTTGGCTTTTGTGTCAACTGCTTGTGTCTATTTGGGCTCAAAAGTAACGGTGAGGAAGAGTAAATGATAGGAGATAATTCTCTGCTTGTCTCAGCAGAACCACTTGCTTTTTTCTTTTTTTTTTTTTTCAAAAAAAAAAAAAGAAGCAGCAGCTATAGTTCCTCTAAAACGTCTAGTCTTTAGAGAGTCACAGGAGACATGAAGTATATTAATAGAAACAGAAGCACAAGAGCAGCTACAGAAGAGCTGTGATAAGGGCTGTTTAATCACATTTTTCTGGTGAACAAGCTGGAGATGAGAGCAGCCTGAGGTGGCTTGGCCCCCCCTGGCATGACCCCTCTCAAACAAAACTGTCCTGTATGCCTGTGACTAAGGGGTGAATCTGTAGGGTGGGTACAGAGACGAGGGCCGGAAACTTCTAATCTCTCTGCGGCGAGACTTTTAGAGTGGAATTTCTCTCTCATTTTACCCTTTCTTCCTCTTTTAAGCCGCTGTACGACGCTGCTTATCTCACCATGTACAACATCTGCTTCACGTCACTGCCTATCCTGGCCTACAGCCTGCTGGAGCAGCACATCAACATCGACACGCTGACGGCCGATCCGCAGCTCTACATGTGAGTGGCACCGGGCTGGCTCAGCCTCACAACCACTTAATTTATCCACAGTTTAAAGTTCTGTGGGCCCAGGAGTGCAAGCCTGGTCTGTGTCGGCGATGGGATCGCCATGAACGGCAGGAAAGGCTGTTTCTGCCCCCTCCTGGCTCTGCTGCTGCCTTAGAGATAAGAAATGCCCCGTGCACTGCCTGTTTCTACTTACTATTGCACTGCTGTGTCTGTATAAAAAAATATACACTGTAGGTGGAATTCTTTGTCTGTAAGAAAAATGAAGCTTCGCCTGTGGCCAGACCATTCGTTCCCATTAGCTTTGAGGCAGGCACGTGATAGAGCATGTAATGGACTCGGGGGAGATCTGGCTTTCAGGAGAAAGGAAGATCCGTTCGTTTTCAGGAAGACAAATGTTCCTGAAGCCCAGGGCAGGCAGGTAGTTTCTCAGCAGGTATAAATAGATATCCTCCCCCAGACTTCCCCTCTGCAGGGCAAGTCATAGAATTGTAGAATTCTCCAGGTTGGAAGGGATTTCATTGAGTCCAACCATCAACGTAACAGTGACAAAAACCATCATTAAACCATATCTCTAAGCACCACGACTGCCCATCTTTTAAATACCTCCAGGGGTGGTGACTCCACCACTTCCCTGGGCAGCCCATTCCAATGCTTGATAACCCTTTCAGTGTAAAAATTTTTCCTAATATCCAATCTAAACCTCCTCTAGTGCAACTTGAAGCTGATTCCTCTTGTCACATCACCTGTTCCTTGGGAGAACCCTCTTCAGGGAGTTGTAGAGAGCGAGAAGGTCTCCCCTCAGCCTCCTTTTCTCCAGGCTGAACACCCCCAGCTCCCTCAGCCTCTCCTCACAAGACTTGTGCTCCAGACCCCTCACCAGCTCCCTTGCCCTTCTCTGGACACGCTGCAGCACCTCAATGTCTTTCCTGTCGTGAGGGGCCCAAAACCAGACAAAGGACTGGAGTTGGGGCCTCACCAGTGCCAGATACACGGGGACCATCACTGGCCCAGTCCTGCTGGCCACACTGTTCCTGATACAGGCCAGGATGCTGGTGGCCTTCCTGGCCACTCTGCAGGCTCATATTCAGCTGCTGTTGACCAACACCCCCAGGTCCTTTTCCACCAGGCAGCTCCAGCCACTCTTCCCTCAGCCTGTGGTGCTGTGTGGGGTTGTTGTGACCCAAGTGCAGGACCCGGTACTTGGTCTTGGTGAACCTCATCCCATTGGCCTCATCCCATCCATCCAGCCTGTCCAAATCCCTCTGCAGAGACTTCCTCACTCAAGCAGGTTGACGCTCCCACCCAGCTTGGTGTCATCTGTGAAGTTACTGAGGGTGCACTCGATCACCTCGTCCAGATCATTGATAAAGATATTAAAGGGAACTGGCCCCAATACCGAGCCCTGGGGGACACCATGTGTGACCAGCTGCCAACTGCAATTAACTCCATTCACCACCACCCCATATCAGAGCCCGTTACTGGGGAACTCTGCTCTTTTATCCATGTGCTCAGAGTTTTTTGCCACGTTGCCCAGGGAAAGGACAATTTGTGGAGACTTTCTCTCCTGGTGCTTTCTCTCCTTCCTTGGTTGTGACAGGGAGAGGCTCCAGCCTCCTGCAGAAACGGAGATGCTTCCCATCTTCCCCCCACATGTGCTTGGGTGCAGCCCTTCAGCAAAGACTGAGGAAGATGCTTTTTTGGGGAAGCCCCTCCTCATCCATCACTGTTGCTAGTTCCCTGGCCTGGCAGTAAGCTGAGCGCTGAGCTCAGCCCTGGGGAGAAGAGGACACCAGGTCTGGCCAGTGCCCTGACAAGCCCCATCACCATCGTACAATGCTCCTTGGCCATGGAGGAGCTGTGTGTGGCAAAGCCATGCTCGAGCCAAGAGGGACAGCAAAGGGAATTAGCAGGTGCCTAAAGATATTACATGTGTATTCTAGATACTCTAGGTATTCTAAATATTCTAGATGTTGCTTTAGATATAGAAAAATCAGCAGGTGCCACAAGGGCTTGAAGGTGAGGAAGGGGGTATTGGGTGCTTTTTAAATAAATCCATGGTTGATTAGACCTCCGTGTTCCTCCACTCGCGTGGCAAAATACCACCGCACGTATTTTTAAATAAATTGCTAATTGAATATCGTGCGGCACGGCCCGGTAACGGCGGGTCCCCGTGCGCTCCCCCGCTGGGCTGTCTGATCCGTTGAGGGAAAACGGATTAATTATGGGGGCAGATCACCCCGGGTTTGAATATTCATGGCCTGCATGCGCTGGTGAAGGCAGAAGGGCTGCTGTGCCTCTGCCGTACGCAGTGCTGAGCTGCTGCAGTGCAGATCTCGCGGCGGAGACGCTGGAAAAGCTGCAAAAAAAAAAAAAAACCACCACATTTGGGATGGAATCTGAATGCAAAACAGGAGATGGCAGGGAGCGAGTTGGTTGCGTTTCCCTCTCCTTGCGACAGAACCCCCTGACAGGCTGGTTCATCCCTGCTCCGTGCTGGGACCCAAACTGTAGTGTGTTAGAGCGTTGCTGGTGCATCTTCCTGCACGGGGTTCCTTGGGGTTTTGGTTTAGAAGCTGCAGCTCCAGGAGCCCAGCTTCAGGCTGGTTTGCAAGGTGCATCGTTGCTGAAAAGGGATGTATTGCTTTAACAGTTAGGCAGGAAAATGAGAAAAGAATTGAGATTTTTGGTTTTACCCTAAATGCGCTTTTCTCCCTCATCAATCTTCAGGTTTTAAAGAGAGTAATCTGAAAAGATAATGATGCAGGAAACTTTTTTTTTTTTTAAAAACTCCCTGAGGGTCGTTCTCCTCTGCCCGTAGAGCATCCATTCGCTGCTGCAGCCTCCGTGCCAGATCTCAGCCTATATTCAGCCACAAGCCTCCTGCTACAGCCCCCGTGTTAAAAACTCCCACCTTACGATTCAGGAGATTATTTTTAGCCTGTGCAGAAAAACACCACTTCCAGGAACGGGGCTCGGAGGGCTTTGCTCAGAGAGAGGGGGGTTGGTGCCTTCAACAAAAAGAGGGAAAACATGGATTTGCTGTGTCTGTATGGCTCTTCTTTAAGAGAGGGCTTGAATTGCCCTGGATTTAAAATTCAAAACTGAGATACCATGGGTGGTGCAGGGGCTGCAGGAGAGGTGCAGGACAGTGTCGCAGCTCTTTGCTTTGGATTAAAATCCAAGCCACCCAGAGGAGAAAGACAAGACAAAATTGATATGCTGAACCCCTTACGATTTCTCGCAGCTGTGCGTGGCAAATGTTGTTTATGTCGTGTGTTGATGAGTTTTACCTCCTCGTCCCCAAAGCCTGGGGACCACCAGGCTGCGAGGGGCTTTGTGGTCCATCCGAAACGTGATGATGATGCTGTTGTTGCTCCATCTCTCGGCAGGAAGGTTTCCGACAACGCGATGCTGCAGTGGAGGCCCTTCCTGTATTGGACCTTTCTGGGCGCCTTTGAAGGGCTCGTGTTTTTCTTTGGGGTTTATTTCCTTTTTCAAAATTCATCGTTGGAAGATAACGGAAAGGTAACACCACCAGGAAAAAAAAAAAAAAAAAAAGGAAGAGCAAGATGAGTGTGTGTTTTGTGCACTGCCTCTTTTATACGCCTGGCAGGGAATATCTACACGCTTAATCTGTGCAGTGTGTCTCCAGTCTTGTCCCACGGCGTAGCCTTGCTTATGGTGTGATTTTTGCAGCAAATGCTTGCAATGGAACGTTTTCCAAATTGCCATGGAAACAGGGCAGAGCTGGTTATACTCACTAGGTAAAATGACTAGTTTTACAGCTTTATTCCAACGCGGCGAGCTTTGCAGAGCTTTCTTCTGCATGGTCCCAGGGCGGGAGCGGTGTCGGTCCTTCCCACCCTGTGAAATTGGGCTGGTGACAATCCACCCAATTATTACCCCACCTCGAAAAGGTGGGGTTTTGCTGCCTTTGGAAGCCAGCATAAGTTAGCACTGCTGTCAGGAGGAGAGGAACAGAGGCTGTTTCTCTCCTCCCTGCTGCCCGTGTCCTCCTGCTGCTTCTGTCAGGACCAGCCGCCTGCACGGCCGCGTGAGCGAGGTGTGGGAGCTGCTCTGGGGTAACGTGCACACAAAAAGGTGGTCAGGGGGAAAGACTGAATATTTTTTTTTCCTCTTTTTCCTTTTTTTTTTTTCTTTTCTTTTTGCTGCTTAACTTAGTGCAGAGCAGAGCGTTAGCCCGGTGCAGCTGCCACCCGTGGTGGCCTGGGCTGTCTCAGTTCCCTGTCCCCAGGGAAAGGGGTCTTCAGACCTTGCCTGATGGAAAACTTCTTTACACCATCACTTGTGACCCTTGAAAATACCTTTAGCTTTTTTTCAGTGGCTAACCCTGGGAGAAAAGCTGATGAAATTTATGTGTGTGTATGCATACGTTGCATCAATGCCAGCATTTATGGTCCCAGCTATAAGCAGTCAAGCCCCTGTATCGTAGATTTGGTGCCTTTCTGTATTTATGGCCCTTCTGGTTGTATTTGAATAAACCACAAAGCACTGATACATTCTGCAAATGCCTTGGGAGGTCAAGTCTGTGTAGCCCTAAAATAGGATCTGTGGTTATGTCCTGTTTTGTAAACACTTATGCCTGTAAGAACTGCTATCAGCAATTGTTCATAATATCCATGTATGTTTGATTGACTCCTTTTTTTCGCTCCTATTGACTTTAATTTTTTGACATTTTTTTGAAAACTTTTACATTTCACTTTCTGTTTTAATGTATGCATTCAGATCTTGACAGCCTTTGGTAAGCATCCCTCCCATTCGTTGCCATAATTTGGATTTATATATACAGTATCTGCTTTTTTTTTTCTTTTTTTTTTTTTCCCCTGTCGTGCGTAGTCACTAGTATCTGCAAACCAAACTAGATGGAAAAATGCCCATTGGTGCCTTCTGCAAATGGGAGTAAAACGAGGCGATGGGCAGAGGTGTTGCGAGAAAGCAGAAACTGAGTAAATTACCAAAATACCCTGAAATACAGGTGGTGCGATGACTTGTATCCTCGATCGACATTGCTGTTAGTAGGAGGTTGTAGCTGTCACTGTCCCAGCTCTGGGTGGCCCATCCGTGTGGCACTGCATGGCACAGGGTAGCGCCCGGCGCCTCCCCAGCATCCCTGTCCCCCTGTAGCTGTCCCTCTGTCCCCTCCGGTCCCTGCTTGCACCCCTGTCCTCAGCGTCCTCTCTCTGTGCCTCGCCAAGGAGATGGACCCAGGCGCCGGTGGCAACGTGACGTGGTTTTTTGCAGGTTTTTGGGAACTGGACCTTTGGGACGATCGTTTTCACCGTGCTGGTGTTCACCGTCACCCTGAAGGTTAGTCACTTATTTCTGCCTTCGTTTTATTTTTACAGTCATTTCCCAACGCGCTGTAAAATCTTGCAGTAAATGCGTTGAAGGTGAAGTTTCTAAGAATACATTTCCCACCACACTTGAATCTTTTCTTCTTCCATAGAGGCAGAACTTCCTCATTGACCACAGTCCTTTGCATAGTCTGTGGTCTGTATTCCTGGGCTGTGCTGGTCTGTAAGTGTTTATAGAATCATAGAATTGTCTGGGTTGGAAGGGACCTTTAAGATCATCTAGTCCAACCATCAACCTGACTCTGATAAAAAACCATCACTAAACCGTGTCACTAAGCACTATGTCAACCCATCTTTTAAATACCTCCAGGGCTGGAAGTTTATGCTTGGGTTAAATTATTTTCCTATGTTTTTGCCCTCTTTTGAGAGCTCCAGTTGGTTACGGCCGACTTTTTCCCCACAGTTTCACCCCTTGGCATTGAGTTCCAGCAAGAGGAAAGAGAGGAGGAATAGAGAACTTGGGTTTGTCCACCTTGTTTCAGACACTGCTAAGCGCTGGAGGGATCACAAAAGCACATCTGCCAAACAAATAATAGCAATCCTCCTTTGTTTCACAGAGCCTTCCAGAACAAACACTTTGCATAAGACCATACAAAAGGCCATTTGTGTTTGTTTCAGGACAGCAGGTGGTGGCAGGAGGCAATTGAAGTCCCCATAACCTTTAAAACTTTTCTCTCCTGTAGCACCAGAGCTTGCATCAAACTTATTCTGTTAAAAAGCATGGGTTACAGTTAGAAACTCGCTGGTTCCCTGTTGACAATGGTGCCAATCTGTAGATAATGAAAATATTTTCCTTGGCACGTGTAAACAGGGAGGGAGCTGGTTGGAGAATTTCAACCTTAATGTGAAAGCAGTCAGAAATTTCATGTAAATATAATCAAATACACTCTTCATCTAATGCCTGTTCTCTCTCTGTTCCCACAGCTAGCGTTAGATACCCGATTCTGGACCTGGATGAACCACTTTGTCATTTGGGGCTCTCTGGCCTTCTATGTGTTTTTCTCGTTCTTTTGGGGAGGAGTCATTTGGCAAGTATCTCTTCTTCTTCTTCCTGTTGGGTTTTCCGAGGGGAATGCCAGGTGCTGGCGTTGTGGGGGGACGTGGCTACAGTTGTCACCTCGTTTGGGCTCTCTAGAGACTCTCCAGTGGTGCCCAACCACGCTCCATTCCCTACCAGGGTGGGAAGGGATGGTATCTCCATCCAACACCTACTAAAAGCTGGTGGAAGAGGGCTGTTGGATGGTGAGATGTGTTCCAGGAGGTCCATCAGCCTCTTGAAGAGAGAGCCCAAAAGCAGCTAACTCCCAGGTGCTTGGCTTTGGCAAGAGGCAAGGGGCTTTTCTGCCCACGGGGTCGTTTCTGATGCCAAAATGACCTTGGTTCTTGTCCGGTTCTTATCTTCGTTGAGGAGTTTTGGGGTAAATATTTCAGCATCTGTTTGTGCACGTGGGTGGGAAAGAAAGGAAAAATTGATGGTGGAAAGAAACCCAGTGATACAGAAGGAAGAGATGAGGCAGCTGCAGAGCAGGGGGACCCAGCGCTCTGGGGCAGCTTAACGGGGAGAAATAAGCAGGAGAAAACACAGATCTTCCTGCTGAAATCTTGGATCTGAGTAGGAGAAGGAATTCTCATTGATTTCAGCACAACAGGATTTTAGGCTTAATGTCCTGCAAAAGCAGTAGTACCTTAAAAATATTATTAGTTTTCTATTTCCCATGCTGGAGTAGACATTCACGTTGACTTTCACAGTAGACAGGGTCTCCCATTTTACACTTTGGCTTTCCCATGGGCTAGTGCCATGGTTTATGGGCTAGATCCTTGACCAGCAGCCTGCTAATCAAGTTGTGGAACTGATTTAAATATGTAAACTGGGGGCCACAGGCTTTGTTTAACTCTTCAGCCCTTCCTAACCAACAGATTGTGATCTGCGATGTAGCCCCATCTCTGTGCTGAAATACATGAGTTTTCTACTGGTGTGTTTAATTTGCTTAGCTCTGTATTTCTGAGTTAATTCTAAGCAGCAACTGCTTTGGGATGCTTAATATCAGTTATTTATGAGGCATTTTTCACACGCATCTGTCGGTTCCCCTCCGTCATCAAGGGAGGGAGGAAGAGACAAAGAATCTGTTGGGACCGAGAGTCTCTGGATTTCCACCATTGAAAGCGAACCAGAAACCACAGCAAAGTCCAAATTTGAAACAAAATGATGTGGTTTTTGAGAAGGTGAATAATTTACCTTTCGGTGATAGTAGCAAAATTGGTGGTCATGTCAAACACGAGCGTGTTTCTGTGGGGGCCACATCCAGCTCCATCTGAAAGGGAAGTGTTACTGCTCTCAGTTTGACCTGAATCTGCCTTTGATCCTGACCTTCTTGGGAAATTTGCATTAACCAGAATTTTATTTGTATCCTTTCTTTTTCAGGCCTTTCTTGAAGCAGCAAAGAATGTATTTTGTATTTGCCCACATGCTGACTTCTGTTTCCACGTGGCTGGCAATAATTCTCCTGATCTTTATCAGCCTTTTCCCAGAAATTCTTCTAATAGTTTTAAAAAATATAAAAGAGAAAAGTCATCAGGTAAGGAATAAGATAATGTATTTATAGTATTTTAAGGAAAACCTCTCTTACTCTTAAGCACCAGATGAATCTGTGACAGTGCTGTGTGCCACTCACATCTCGAGGAAGGCTTTCTAGAGTCTCATCTTGCTCTTTCACATGCCAGAAATGTCAAGAAGCTCATCTAAAAATACTGCCTAGATCTGTAGTGAGGAGAGACTCAGCCTGTGCCTTTCCATAGTTGCCTTCAGTGGATGCAAACCCCAAGGCCTCTCATAAAAGTCCAGTAACCCTTTTCCAACCTGAACTGCTCATCAATTGCACTATGTTATCTTCTGAAAAAAAGCTACTTGTTTTCATGCCAAAACCCACACCCCTGATGTTCCCCGCACGTATGTCCTCAGGTGCTGGTGCAGGGAGAACAGAGTCTTGTCACATTTGCCCACTCCCTGTAATAACCAGGGGCTTGTACCCTGGCTTTAGCCTGCAGTGTCTAACTGTCCTCGAAAGCAGTCTGGTGTCTCAACAGCTTTCCCCTGCTGCTGAGGAGGAGGACTCCTTTTAAAAGGATAAACCATAGAGTCATAGAATGATTTGGGCTGAAAGGGACCTTAAAGACCATCCAGTTCCACCCCCTGCCCTGGGCAGGGACACCTCCCACCAGACCAGGTTG
>JAHREE010147396.1:0-15253 GCA_033628505.1 Tringa tobata | reverse complement strand
CATCCTGTGGAAAAGTCAGAAACTGAAGGAGGAAGGTAAGTGGTTTGTGCTCTGAATTTCAGCAGCTGAGAGTTTTTAGAACTTCATAATTTATCTTTCAAGCAACGAGACTATTGTGTAGGCCTACACCTGTGTTGGGAATACTGTAAAAAAGAAATTCCCCACAAAGTGAAGTCCTGTGCAGCTCCATTCATACATGGAAGCTCTTCTGCCTCAGACTCTGCCCTTCTAAAAATACTGGGACACCAAATTCCTGGGAGAGATTAAAGGCGATGAGGGAGGGATATGAGGAGAGTGACAGTCTGGTCCATGGCAGTTGGATTTGGTGTTTGTCTCTTGCCACAAAGACCTTACAAACCCATGAATAATTACGTAATAATTATAATAATAATTACAAATAATTGCAAACACAGCTCATTTGGAGAAGACAAGGAGTGTGTACGCTTGCTTATGTTACTGAAAGATGTGACTTTTTGATTTGTCTTATTCCTGTAAAACACAGAGAACTAGAGGGGCAGAATTTAAAGCATAACCTAATTGTACAATTCCCCGTTGCAGGACCAGAGTCAGTCCTGAATTGTGCTGAGAGAAGCTGAAAAGAAGAGAATTCAATCTAAAAATCCAGGTAAGTGGTGGTGATACCCAAATCAGAAGAAAAATACATTTGACTTTCGTGGGTTGAAATGGCAGAGCTGGCAAACCACGAGTTGATTTTACTCGTAGTGTTACCTGAAATCACTGAAAGGCTGCTGAAAAACCGTTCTACAGTTTAAATATGCAACAAGCACATGAAGATCTGTTGCTCCCTTCCAGTTCAAAGGCCTAATTGAGAGTTTTCTGAAGTCTTTTTATCGTTGGGAGGAGACAGAGGTTCAATTGCAGGCAGTTAGGTTGCCTGGTGGCGTTTTGTTCCGGGAAAGCACCGATGGATTTATTCTCCCGTGCAAACGTTTGGCGCTGAGCGGTGACACCAAAGCTGTGCTCGGCTGTGCAGAGTCCCTTGGACTGGGGTTTGTCAGGCTGTCAGGCTGTTCCCAGCTAGTAATTGGTAACTGGATGTGGTTGGGGTAGTTAGATAAACATGCAGAGGAAGGGGATGAATCACTAAGTAAATAGAATATCGATGCTGTAGGAACCGCTGGTACGTACAGCACATTTGTGGCCAACGTGACGCATTTGTCTTCTGTTGTCAGGAAAATGTTACTTGAAAGAAGAATCGAGCCTAAATACGTAATTCCACATCTGCACATCCACACCTTCTCCATCTGTGGGTTGGCTCCCGTGAGGTTCTTACCAACTCATCAGCTTTTAACCCCACTTCTTTTTACATAACCCCTTGGGATTCGATCCCCAAATCTGAGGTCCTGTCAGAGAAGTTTCCATTGCTTTAAATGCCAGCGTAGTTGCATCATTAAAAGCCCCGAAATTAAATGGTCTGCCTTAATGTAAAAGGCTGTTTATGCCAGTGAACCAGCATTGCAGTTATTAGTGGAGCATGTTGGCAGTTCCTGTCAGCAATTTTTGCAACCATGTAGCAGAGAAAGGAATAAAAATACCATTTACTGTGATTTGCATGCCACAAAACATCGGCACAAATCCCCATAAAGAGGATATAGTGATATAGTACCAAAATCATGAAGAAGTATTTTTCTGTCCTCCTCTCTTTTGTACTTTTTCAGGTTCTTCTGGAAGAGCCTTACATTCCATGGGGGTGCTGCGGCTGGGCCACCCCGTTGGCCAGTAGCCCCAGGGCAGCCTGGTCTGTCCGTCCATCCTGGAGCCTTTTTGGGAGAGAAAAGGAACCGAGGCAGAAAGGTCAATGCCAACATTTGTGTACATCCAAGTAAGGGGTTTATTTATTCCTGTTTACAGTATTGAGGATTTAACCATTAAAAAGGCCTAATAGAAGGCAAATTAGATATTCAATTACCCTGTTGCAAGTTAAAAAGAATGCGTATATATATATGTACATAGATATATATATGATATGTATATAAATGCTATATATATGATATGTATATATATGCATACGTGCTGAAATGAGTTCTCCAAGCCCTTAAAATCCCTGTTTATTTTTATTTGTAATGAAAAGCCTTTGTTCAGAAGGAAGAAAGATCAAAATTTATTTTGGAAGTGTGGTTAGTACCTTCCAATGATGCATCTACCTGCACCTAATTCACAGTTTCCAGCCCCTGGTTCCCAAACGCCTGGCCCCACTCTGCCACTGACATCAGCTGTAAAAGCCATAACGTAATCCCCAAAAATCTGGAAAAGTTTAAGTTTCTTTTCACAGCTTTAGAAGTAACTCCATTCACTTTCTCAAAACGCTGAGATTTACCTCCTCAGCAAACCTGGATTGTTTTGAAGTCATGGAAGGCATTTTTGGAAGACAAAAACCTCATGTCTGAGCTTTGAACTCAGTGATATTTGCCATGATTTCTAGAATATCTCTACCTTGAGTTTTGGTGCAAAATTTCACCGAGGAACTGAATATTGAGCAACAATACATAGAAAATAACACCAACTATTGCCAGACAGGATATTGCAGTGATGCCATAAAATCCTTCTCCAGTCCCTGCTTTCCTGATCCACTTGGCACCAAATGTTAACTCGACTTCTCCTAATTATTATCATAAAAACCAGGGGGGTTTCTTCTTCCTACTACTTGTTTTGTCAAAGATCCAGTAATTGGTAATGTGTGAATTAATATTTTGCAGGAAGAGCAGAGCAGAGCCTGCAAATGGCGATGAGAAGTGATACTCTGAAAAGCCACGGTAGCATTTAAATCTCTGGCAAGAATCAGGGCTGGAAAACCACAGTCTTTAGGAAGCAATGGATTTACACATCAAATAGCTTACATTTCGCCTGCTGGTAAGTACCTGTGTGGATATTTACAACTAAAATGGAAACGTGATGAAAAATTAATAGTCACTGCAGATCCTTTTATGCGATGCTTTTGTAAATCTTTGCAGCAAATTCTTTTGTATCTTCATACTGGAAGGATTTTATACTTGGCTTGAATGTGCTCCTTTGCAGTATTATATCGTGGTACATTCCTTTTTTTAGAATTTTGGCTGTCGGTATCACTTTTAGCTTAGTTTGGTGCTCTACAAATTACGTATATGCTCCCTGACATTGAACAACTAACGGTGCCAGAAAAAGAGTGACAAAGAAAAATCAGTCAAAACACCATGTCTTAAGGTACATTTTAAAAGACGGATGAATTCTCCAGCCCCTTGTGGGGTTACCTCCACTACACAGGCCAGTGAATTACTTGGATCATCTTCTCCCTGATACCCTTGACTTAATTGAGCTGTAGTGTGAGAAACATGTATTCATCAACTGCAGGCGCCGGCGCGGCGGGGGAGCTCTTCAGCGGGGCTGGACAGCGAGGGCTGCGAGAGCCTCAGAGCCCGCTCAGCACGGCCGTGGATAAAGCCTTCTTGAAACCTCTCAGTCATCGCAGAGATCTTTTGATTCCAGATCTTTTTGAACCAGGGTCACCTATGGTTCCTTTGCAGCTCTCGGCCTCGCTGTTGGCCTTCAAATTTCACCCGTTTTCTTTTCTGACAAGATGCTTTTTGTCAGCGTTCATCCTTCATGACCACAATTTAATCATTTCAGATGACAAAAACCACCTAGCAGTGGGTTCTCTCAGTCCTAACGGCATCTTTTTTTGCTGGTATTGTTAGTAATACAGTAAAAAAGTAGCATAGGCTCTCAAATGGGAAGCAACCTGGTACTTTTAAGAAGCTATTCTGGGTAACTGAATGAATGGTGCTGAAAAAATGGAAAGAAATTTAAATTTTCTCTCCTTGCATGATACTTTAGTCCAATATTTATAGCAACACGGTCAAATCAGGACTGTTGGACAAAGAGCCCTGGAAACATGCTGGTTCCAGACCTGGCCCTGCTTTGTGACAGGAGGGTCATCCTTTCATCACGCCTGTGACCCGAGAATTGCTGTAAACAGGGAAATCTGAAGCGTTCGTAGGGAGAATATTACAGAGAGCCACGAAACTGGGACATGCAGTTAACAGGGTGAATTTTTCCGCAAAAACCTCAAAGAGATTTCCAGTTGGAGTGTTTTTAGCTTCGAAAATGTAATCCAATTTTTTCATTTTGAGGTCTCTGACCATTATCCTCTGGTCTCAGCAGAACAGTGTATTTAACGGCTTCATTAATGCCAGAGTGAAAATTATCTACTGCTGTAGATAATTATCTACTGACTGTCGCATCGGGAATTTCTACACCAGAACTGGAGCAGCATTCTGATCCTTCAGAACTCGGGAGCGACGTTTGCAAAGGTACAAAACTAATGAAAAAAGAAAAAAGATTATTTTAAAAGATTTAAAAAGATTATCTGAATTTAAACCAAAACCAATATATTAAGAAAGAGAAAATGGCTGCAGAACAGGTAGATTACCCAGAATCTACTCAGAATAACAGTTTCACTCTGCACTCCTTCGCAGAAAAGACTAAGGCAAAAGTGCAGGCTGGTGGCTGGGCTGAGTAATTAATCCACAGAGAATGACTTACCCAATTAATACATGTTGTCTGGACATAGATTCGAATTATAGCAGTATTTGAAATGATGTCTTTTCATTTCTTTGCTCGCTACAACGTGATCGTAATTGATCTGCTGGGAATTTTTTTCAGGGCAATATTCAGAACTCTGTGTTTCATATTTATAGCAGGCTAAATAATCCAGATGCCAGTTTCTGGTTTCTTTGTGATCATTTATTAGTGGTGTTTATTACATTTATATATATACATGTAGTATCTAAATATTCTCAGAGTCTTCATACTAGATTTCAAAACAATAACAAAACTAAAATAAAAAAAAAAATTACAAAATCCTGCTCATTTCTAAAGGGCAGAGATTACTAGCTCTGTGTGAATCACCCAGGTGGGAAAAACAGCTCATCTGTCACGTTTCCTTCCTCTGGATCATGAAAATAGAAACTAGAGCTGGCTCAAGGGCGCCCTGCAAGAAGTGCCTGGATGTTGTTCCCTGGCGAGACCTGTGTGATTCCGGCTGGAATCCGAACGCCCGTGTTCACATCTCCCTGGTTTATCGGCCGGATCCCTTCGTGCCTCTCTGCCGGGACTCGGGTTAGCTTCTGAAGGGTGACTCTGCTTCCAGAGCCTTCCCGCCATTCCGCCAATGTTAGTTCTCATTCTTACAATGACACTTTAATTTGATATCTAATTATTGTCCGGCCTGGAAAGAAGGAGGGAGCCAGGGCGGAGGGTTTGGGGCTGCTGCTGGGGGCTGGACCCTGCCCCCTGGCACTTACCTCTCTTCATCCTCACTCACCCGTCTCAGGCTGAGTTTGTGCTCCCAACCTCTTGGCTTAACCATTATTTATGTTTTTTCTTGTAATTTGGCCGATCTGCCTAGAGCTCGGCTACAAATCCCCTGTGGCAGCAGCCTGAAGTTTTCCTCTGCACCCTCTCCCAGTTGCATAGGAAGAAAAAACCAGTGGATGGTGGGTAGACCTTCCACGGGGGCTTCCATGCCCTTGGCCCATCACATCACTTTGGCGCTGCCCGCTGCTTATTTGCTCTCTATATCACTTCCCCTCAGGGGGGCTGAAAGAAATCAGCAAATCTGCCCCCCAGCAGAGCTCCCAATCCCCGGCCCAATTCATTGGGGCGCAGCGGGACGGCGGGGGGATTAATGGGAGAGGGGGAATGCTGTGAATTCCTGCACTCTCTTTCTTTCCCCGGCGCAGCTGGGGTCGGGGACGCTGCCAGATGAAAGCGGGGCCGTCGGTGGCCAGCAGCCCGGCTCCGGTGGCCGCGTTCCAGCCGATGGACTGGCCTCAGCTGGGAGCTCCGGTGCCGCTTGCCTCTGCCGGGAGGAATCCAAATCCCAGCACGCCTCCCTCTTCTAGCTTTCCATCGATTTTTTTCAGAGTTACCAAATTCCCTAAGACAAAATTAGGATGGGGATATTTTTGAATGTTAGGCCACAGCACCACAGAAGCCAGGGACGGGAGAATTTATTAACAGCCCATCTTCTTGCCACTTTGGAGTTGTTCTCTTTCCGATCTTAAATCCCCTAAACCAGGTTTCCATGATGTAATGGGGAAGCTATTCTTAAGCTATTCTTTTTATGGGGAATTCTGTTTTCTCTAGGATGTCATTGTTCAGTTACAACTTATTGTCGTCATTCTCCGCAGTGGTAAAATACCTACCGATAGAGCTGAATTTTTCCTTTCTTTCTTCCTTTCTATATGTATTAATCATTTGTTGTCCAGCCCCCCTAGCGTTGTCCACATGTTCTGTCTGTGCTGGGATCACAGAGAGGAGTCGTTGGGTGGGAGTCTGCCTTGTCTATTGTAGCATATTTATCCAAAAAGTGCTCCACAGCGTTGCAAAGAGTAAAAAAGTATGAGAAATACTGTGCTAAAAGAATGCTGGAACAGCTCAGCGGGAGGCAGGGGCCTGGCAGCCTCACGGCTGGGTCTCACCGTTAAACTGGGCGCTCGTTAGGTCTGTGGTGTTATTGGAAGCGTCCCCCTCCAGGTTTGCTTCCACAAAGACAGTGATCCCCAGGAACCCCCTGCTGTGCTCACCCCCACATCACGCTCAGCAGCCTGCGGCCAGCCAGCAGGAGCTGTTTCTGTGCAATAATGATGGTCTGTGAAAAAATGTTAAGGAAATGGGAAAAACTGGAAACCAGTGCTTTTCAGACAATTTAAGTTCAAGGGCCAGCCTGCGCCGAGACTGATCAGAATGTGAAAAAAACTAATACATAATGTTTTATGAATAGGAGAATCAATTGATTTGTAATATAATGTATTATTAATTAAATTTGTGAATACATATGACTTTAAGTAGTAGTACACTCACGTTAAAAGTCTTTCTTTAGAGTTTGTGGATTTGTTTACATTTTAACATCTATAATTCCAAAAATTGTCATTCTCTTTCACTGCTATTTGCCATTCTGCAACTATTTTTTCTTCTTTCTTTGATTGGGAAGGCTGTTGAAGGTCCACCAGCACCTCTCTGTGCAGAGTGGAGCATTTACCACTTGGCCACGCAAAGGCACAAGGCTGGGAGTGAGCAGTCAGGGACAGTAAAGGGGTTATACCTTAAGCCAGTGCTGCCATTGAAAACTGTCTTGTGAAACACAAGCTGGGGGAGAGGGAGGTGGAAAAATGAGCGTGGGGATGGAGATGAATGACAGGGGGAAAGAAATTGCCACCAGAAAAATTGTGTTGTTATGCTTTTCTACTGTATCCTCAGTGTCCTCAGGCTCCTGAACTTTGGATGTGAAGAGCTGAATGGGCCTATTTGCTATTCAGTACCTTTTCGTGCTTTTCTGTGATTCTCTGAATATATTTATCTTGTTCATGCATATGTAAATATCTGTTATTTTAGCTATTGTTTCCCTTTCCAGCCTCAAGCTGGTATTCCTACTAGTGAAGACTTGCTGGAGACTAAGCAGACATTGTTTAAACACTTCCCGGCTAGCTCCGCCGGGATACTTCAATCTGTCTTGCTAAAGAGAATAAAAGATTAATCATTCTTGGGTTGGTTTGGTTTTTTTTTTTTTAGAATACTTGATTCTGACAGTGAAAGGAATTTGTGTGGCTTAACTGCGATGCAGACACTCTCCTCCTGTTGTTTGAGTCATACCATCTTATTTTATCCAGGTTCTTAGAAATAACTCTCCGAAAGGTCAATCTTAGCTTAGTAATTGGGCTTTTGGGGAGGAACAATCTAGTTGCAAATAATTAACCTGGACAAGGAAGTGAAAAAATAACTCCCTCATTTCTCTGCTTTTCCCTCAGATGTTGGTGTGGAGTCGTACGGTGCGTCCTCTCACCTGTTTATCCCTCCCCGAGAGGGGAGAACGTGTCTGACTTCCTCCCGCGCAGGAGAGCGGAGCTGGGGGTAATAGTTTCCTGCAGATACAGACGGACAATAAATTCGTACGCCCCCAAGAGTCTGGAAGAAACAGAGGAGGAGCAGTGACTCATTTCTGAGTCATAGAGCCTCCCCGGATTTATCCTGGGATGATGTACTGCATGCACCACTCCTTGATCTGCTCTGTCTCGGAAGGACAACCGAGCCCTCAACGGCCCCGAATATAATTGTGGAAAAATAAATGTTAGCTGGCAGCGAGCATTCCTTGGCAGCAGCAGATGTTATGATGTTTTATGAGATGTATCAGGTCAGTATTTTGATAAGAAACAGTGAAAGAAGTGATTGGTTAGGCTGCTCGGTTGGTCTGCAATCAGCAGTCGTGAGCTCACCCCTCTGCAGCCCTTGGCACAGGTTATGGGGGCTGTTTTGGGGTGTCTTAGGGATCTGTCAGCCATCCCTACATCGTGGAAGTGAAGGGCAGCCACGCAGCGGCAGAGCCAACGCTTATTGTGCTTTTTCTTTCTAAAGGTTATTCCCACTGAGAGTATTTTCCCTGTTTCGCATCGTTTGATGCCTGAGGCTGCATCGATCTCCCACCCGCTCCCTGTGGGTGCACTCGGGGACCTGCCCTTCTTCTCAGCACCGATCCCTGACGGCAAGGGAGGATGGAGCTTTCAAACCTCTGGCACAAACAAGACACGTCCGGTAATCAAAACCATCTGGCTTTATATGACTCCTTTTGAATTGGGTGGAAACCACCACTTGGGAATACCAATTGTGCCGGAAGATTTCTCAGTCAAATACAACTCCTGTAAGGGATTTGTACCAGTCCTGGGGGGGACACAAGACAACAGGAGAAGAGTATTCTGTCATCGGGGCTCCAATTAATTACAGCAACCCCAGACCCTTGTATGGCACAGCATATGGGAATCATAAAGCCACTTTAAAGTCATGGTCCCTCAAGCACAAGAATAGAGGGGCTGAAAATCTAGAGTTTAGACTGACAAAATCTGTTCCGAGGTGGGAGCAGTTCTAATTCCTCATAACCTTGTCCAGACTGCTCACGGTATGTCTCCCTCCTGGAGCTGTGGCTACATTTGTCTCACAAGGCACCCAAATCAAGATTTGAACCCCTGTATATAAAGTATTTTGGTTGAAGGCGCTTGAATTGCAGCACTGACTACTCCTAGCAGGCAGAATAGCTGAGCTAGCTGGACTCCAGACTGTTGTTGTTAATTTTTAGGGATTTTTCTTTTTACGGATCACAAGTCTACAAAGACTCGGTGTGGGATTTGATGAGCAATCTAAAAGGAGGAGGTTGTGTGCCCTCTTTTTTCCACCTTTTCTTTCTGGTTCCGCTTCCACTCCGTTATTCAAAGCACAGCGCTCATTAGACCTTTGGGTGAGCTGATTTAACTCCCCGTCTGGCAAGAAACTCTTAGCTTTGCCAGATAAAAAGTGTGCTTTCTGCTTGGTTAGCAGCTGGAGGGGCCCTAGGAGCATCAGAGCCAGCACATGATAAGCTTGAGGAATGCGCGGCTGCGAGGAGGAGGAGGAGGAGGAAGGGGAAATTCCTCCCCCTCTGAGGATCAGTTCGCTCCGTCTCCTCTAACTTCACCCTGACCCTCCCACCCACCACGTTCCAAATTTGAACAGCCAACAGGTTAGGAAAAAAGGGAACAGGCTTTCAAACTGGTGTGGGATGAGGGGACCAGCGAGGTAAAAACAACCCCAGAAACTCAACTGGTGGTGCAAACGGGCCAGGAGAATTCTTACTTCTTCTTGTCTGCCTAACAGACCTCTTTCGACTTATATCTAGTTTCTTGTGAAAGTTTTCTGAATAACGTATCTTAAGTACATGAAATATCAGATATTTTGGCAGGGGTCTGTCTTAATAACAGTTCTGTTTTAAAGATGATGAATGTCCATTGTAAAAAAGTGCTTTTCCTTCTTCCTATTGACTGAGAACAGTCTCACAGGATGAAGCCTTCAGTCACTAGATGGTCATAAGCATTAAAAATGCATGTAATGAAACAAATTTCCCTTATTCCTATTTCTTTTGCAGACATCAAGTGTGGTATACAGTGCGAGGTCTGGATTAAAGACTGATGCTAAGTTTGGTCTGGGAAGATTTAATAAGATTGAACTGTAACAGGCAGCGTGCTGAACCAGCCGGTATCACCAGCAGTGGCTCTGCCTGGAGAGAAATGCAAAATTCATTAGGAACATTACTGCACATGAAAGAATATTTATTTCTGTGACTTTTCTATCAGGTGGAGTCGTCCTTCATGAGCCATCCTCCTGCTGCACGAGCAACAGTCCCCATTGCACATTTGTAGGCAGTTTTAATCAGCCTAACGCTATTAGCCAGTAACAAGCTCCTGGAAACAACACAAGGCTGTAATTTGACATTACACATATATGTATAAAAAAATAATTTTATTAAGCACAGTCAAGGAAGCTTGGCTTCTATCTTTAAAGATATCTGAACCCCAAATGAGTTGCTACACCTGTAAAAATAGCAGTTACAGACAGACCTGCAGATGAGAATGTTGTTCCCAACATGATGGATATCTGCAGGAGTGGTGCTAGGAATAGTCGTGCCGCGGGAAACGGCCCTGGTGTTTGCTTCCTGCTGGCTCCAAACAGCTCGTGCCCTGGTTGCTCTGCAAGTTCCTACTGGCTTTTGTCTTCAAGTATGTACAGAAGGTGCAAAGCCACTCGATGGAGAACAAAAAACCCCTCCGTGTTCTTGGAATTGCAGAGCGGTGTCAGGTACTCACCGAAAGGAGGTGACCACTAACTCTGCCTTTGCTTTTGGAGCTTGTATTTTCATTCCATGGACACTTGGATTTATGCAACTCTAAGTAGCAGATTAGAAAGAGGAGGGAAGCGTTGCCTGCATCTGTGTTCCATGCTGCATGGCGGGAGTGGGGTATGGTAAATCAACCACCTGGTCCCCCAGACAGCAAATCTCTTTTTGACCTCAACCGTCAAGTTTGTATCTGGATCTGATGCTGCCACCTGGTGTCTCGGTGATGCTCGAGGCTGGCCCGGACCAGCAGGTGAGGGCCACCCCTGGCCACGGGGCTATTGCCACCCTTGATCATACAAGCACCTGGGGCCAGAGGACCAGGGGTGAAAGGGGCTTGTAAACCCAACACCTGGGGATCAGCTGGGTTATCTCCACATCCACAAAGAGCTGATTCCATCTCCCACACTGCCTGCAGCGAGGAGGAACCTGGGTTGTGAAAGTTGTCCCCAGTGGGACAACTGGGTGGGGGGTGAACTGGGATTCTTCCCTGGAAGTTCTCGCTTCATCTCCATCCCCCCAGGAGCAGGCAGGAGAGCCACGGGCAGTGGATGGAGGTGGATGATCCCCACAGAGTGGCCCAGGATGTTCAGTCCCAGAGCCAGAAGACGCCTTTGAGGATGCAGAACCAGAGGACTTGGCTTTCCATAGACGACATCGGCTGCACAAAGTGAGCAGGACGAGAGAGATCCAGGCTTTGAAGTGGGAGGGACAGTTTGGCTCATGGGGCAGCTGTGGTGGGGGGGAATTGCCTTTGATAACATTGATTTTGCAGCCCCCCTGCTTTTTCTTGTGCCGTAATGTGATATCAGTAAAGCCCTTTGTGTAGCCACGCTGTGAATTCAAAACACTCAAATACCCCCTACTCCCCTGTTTGTTTTTAACAGGGATGAATTCTTCATCCAGTTCACCCTGCAAAAACACTGGTACAAGAATCTGCATGGCCTCTTGATGAACTGGGTGGGAAATCAATCCAGCTGGAAAACAACAAAAATCTACATCCCCCCTCCAAAAAAAGCTTGGTTCCTTGGTCTGTGCCATGGTGTGGGGAGACAGGACAAAGTCTGAGTCTTTGAGCAACCCGGGCTTTGAACGCGAGACAGTCTGAGGCTACACCTGGAAACAATTTGCTCTCCACCTCTTTTTCTTTCTCTCTTTCTTCCTCTGCAGCGTGACTTTTTGCTCGGTTTCACTCCACGGTGCCATGAATGGCTCTAGGAGCATGGAGAGGGGATAATTCACCTGCCCAGGGCTGGGGAGAGGAGAGGCCGCCTGAGCTGCTGCCAAAAGAAATGTCTTTGGAACCGGGGCCAAGTAATCAGGTAAAACACTTTCCTATGCCAAGCGGTGTCTTTTGCTATTCTCCAAATATTTATGTCCTTGCAAAATACATAAACATTTCAGCAGTGGTCTCTTTAGCGCTTATTTCCCAGCACTTGATGTGAAGTTGCTGTTTCCATGCTCCTAAACCTCCTCCGATGTGACTAATTCCCACTGGGTGAGCTCCCAACTCTCCCAAACCCCAGGCACGTAGATCCCCAGGACCAGAAACAAACTCAGGCAGAGAAGGGATGGGAAGTGGTGACGTGTTTTCATACCTGCAGTTGAAGTTCACATCTCTTCATTTCTCCCTTCCCTTCCCTTCCCTTCCCTTTCCTTTTTTCCTCCTTTTCTGCAGTGGTTAACATAAGAATTTGAGGTTTAAAAAGGGGCCTGTCTCTGGACTTGCCAAAAGTAACAAAAATGCAGAAGTTTGGAAAGTGAATATAAATCTAAATCCAGGTGGTGTATTACAGTACACTGTTTCCTCTTTTGTTTATTAATAATTTACATGCTTAGTATATCACTGATCCACACCAGCAAACACCCCAGCACGTAAGAATTTTCCCAGTGAGGATGAGTAACCAAGGAGCTGACTTCATCACCATTGTGCGGTCTGAGGCAGCCAGGAGATAAAATTCCTGAGTCCCCGTTACTTCTTTTACTTGCTGCAAAAAGCCTTCCTTTTATATATTTTTAGAGCTTAGAGGATGGCACGTACGTAGCGAGTTACATCTAAATAGCACGCTCTCCAAAAACTTTGCTCTTTTCTTAATGTTCATGAATATTTCAGGAACGTGTGCTAAGAGGTTTCGGTGCATTCCAGGACAATGATTTCAGGTTTCTGTTTTGCCTTAAGAGGAAACATGGCTTACAGTGACACATTCTGCACGGGCTGTATTAGTCTTTCAGGCAGGGCTTATTACTCTTAGAGAATCAAATGTCCTGAAAATATACCACCTCTTCTTTTTTCAATAAGGAGTATATATTCTTACAGCTTTCTCCCTGCTTTTCCATTCTTGTCATCAGCCCTTGCCAGGAGATGGGCATCGTTTTTGAGATGAGGGTAGATTTCTCTGTAGAAATTCCTGCATTCTCTTCACTCGTGAGCAACACCAAGGGATAGCACTTACTTTTCTTGCCCTTCCATCTCGTTGTTTTCCATTGCTTTGACTGGGAAATACCCTTGGATAAAATTTTGCAGTGACAGCAGTGCATAAGACAACCCAACTAGTCATTTCCAGCTGAAACGTCTGTGATTCTCTTGTAGAATAACTACAGTGATTAGCATAAGCATAGATTATAGCAGTTGGGAACACATTAGCTTAATCGCACTACAAGTTACATTGAAATATTTAAATGTATCATGTTGCATTAGTAATCTGCTTCCTTTGCTTTTACTCATGCATTTTCAATATACCATAAGACCTCTTAAAAATAATACTACATGAAATATATATAATATAATAAATATATTTAAAAATAAAAATATGTCTGCTCCCTACAAGGTATATGTTCTCAGAAAACTGAATGAGGACATAAATAACATATAAAACACATGGCGGAGCTTCAAGATATATATTATACCAATTGCTTTGACTTTAAAGAAATGCCTGATAGCAAACTAAGGAAATTATTCTAATTTTAAAAATGGGAACATGAGAGCAGGCAATATTACAAAGTATCTGGGTCATTTCTCCCTGTAGTTAAGAGCAGAGAACTCAAAGAATGCTGAGAGACGAGCTGCAGCTCCTCTCTCTGCTGTAGCGTGACAGGAACTCATCTTACAGCTGATTTGGGTGGGTTTGCCCAAAAACAGGGAGCTGTTAATTGGGGCAGCTGAGATAGAGCCATTTGGCCAACTTTGCATTTGGGAGCAGAAAGGCAGAGGCTGACAAACAACCCAAACTGCTGTATATAAATGTGAATTATTGCATTAAGATTAGAGACCACAGATTATTTTTCCCTTTAAATTAGCCGTCTATTTCATTAATTATTTTAAACTCTGAGTACAATATGGATGGCAAGATTCAGCAATACAGAGTCCTTTGACCCACACATTAATTTTTCTTGTTATTTGGCTCAGTTAAATGCTGCTGGAATACTCAATGATGCAGAGACAGCAATTTACTACTCCAGTTACAAGGCACTTCCCTGCCCAGGGAAACGGAGCTGTGACTCCTAATTACAGGTGGATTAATCTGTGACAACTGAGGCAATGATCATTACTGCTAATTGCCCTTTTCAGTCGTGGATCACTTCCTCACAGGTTTGGGATCTGTCTCTGCTTCTTGGCCAGCTCCTTTTGCAGCCCAATGGAGTGATGTCATTGGAAACCAGTGAGAGTTAACACAAAAGTGCTGGGTGGTGAACTGGGACAGCCAAGGAGCAGAAGGTTCCTTCACCAGGACACGTATCTACAGGGATGGAAACCTCCAAGGAGCTCAGCTCGCAGCGATAATTGCTTTAGCCACCCCACCTCGAATCATCTGCTCTTGGAATGAAAGCCTACCCTTGGGCTCAGATGGAAAAATAAGATTAACAAGAACCCCGTTTTTCTCTTCTGTTTTTTTTTTTCCCCTGTGCAATACAGACACTTTTATTTAAGAGGACAGAAAAACCTATCTTGCTATCTGTAATTCAGCCCCTAGTCTGTAGGGCAGCTTGCCTTGATTACATTGTACTAAATTACTCATCTTGGATATATGCTTCTCTTTATTTTCTCTGCCAAGAGCAAAAATATGATATTATTTGGCAAGAGGAATGTGTATCTAAAATGTCAAATTACAGCTCATAACTATTACGGGGTAGTTTTGGCGATAGCCCTTTGTGATTGTTCCAAAACAGATGTCTCTTTCTAGGAGATCCTTAAAACTAATATATGCTTTGTGTTTGGTTCTAGGTGGTGCTTTGAGAATGTCTCACAAGGACACGATCTGGGTGCACGCGTCGCTTTGGTTTAACTCGGAATTTCTCATTTCTAAAGGCTTCCAAATCTCCAGATTGCATTAACTGATTGTTTGCACAGTGTGTACACGCAGAATTTTGAGAATTGCAGACCCTTTTTTACAACGACGAATGCAGCCATCCCATGAAACTGCACGTTATTTACCAGAACAGAAGAATAAAATGATACAGCTAGTTCATATTTGTCAACTGTTTCACCTGACGTCGCAAGGCTGCTACCACTGGAACTGGATTAAATCTCTCGAGCCTCTGCCATCTTAATTAACTAATATC
>JAHREE010147395.1:7500-10367 GCA_033628505.1 Tringa tobata | reverse complement strand
GCAGCTCTCTGCGTCTCAGCATCCTGCCAGGCAAATCCTCCCTCCCCTGACGAGCCCTCTCGGAGGAGCAGCCCCTCTCCGGGGCCACAGCCACGGGCGAAGGGGGTCTGGCAGTGGCTCAGGGGATCTGGAGCCACATGGGTTGAGAGTGCTCTTCACTCAACCAGATCTGCTGAGAGAGGTTGGAGGTTACAGACGTCTCGGTCGCTCGACTTACCCTGTCTCCAGAATCACCCTCACCCCGCAGCAAACCTGTGCCCAGCAGAGGATGCTGTGCTGTGCTGCACATGAGGGTGCTGTGCTGTGCTGCACGTGAGGGTGCTGTGCTGTGCTGCACATGGGGATGCTGTGCTGTGCTGCACGTGAGGGTGCTGTGCTATACTGCACATGAGGATGCTGTGCTGTGCTGCACGGTCCAGACACAACCCCTGACTTCTATCATTACCTGCCCCACCTGGGTTTGTAAAAATTATCCCCAAACCCAATGGAATGGCTTGGGTCCTTCATCACGCCCGGGTTCATCCAAGAGCAGCCCAGGTACAAGTCTCTGTAGCTGGCCATGTCCACCTGACACAACAAATACCTGCACGGTGCAGGTGACAGCACATGTCTGCCTGGACCTTCCAGGGCTTTATCTTCTGCAACTGTTACACAATTCAAATTGCAGAGGCACCAAACGGGAGGTCTCCTGGCTTATGGAGGGGGACTCAGACAAGCAATCGGCTGGCATTTGAGCAGAGGCTCAACCATCACCTCAGTGTCAAATCTGAAAATCTGTGGAGGTAAGTTTATAAATGTCTGCAGGCTTCAGTACCCAGTTTGGAATCTATAAACTTCTGAAATCTGTTAGTACTTTATTTGTAATGATACTGCCAACAGACTCCCCCCCACAAAGGTCACAGCACACACTCAGCATTAAATTGCAGTACAACAAATCCTCTGCTATCCATAACCTACAAAATGATAGGGGCAGGCTGGAAAGGGAGACTGGGATAAAGCAGAAAAAGAAAAAAGTCTAGACACACTTTCCTAAAACTCACTGGGGAGTCATTTTAAAATCACTTTATGAGAAAATAATTGAGGTTCTATATACAATACTCCCTTTAAAAAAAGTATAACACATCTGACAACCTTAGAAAGTCAGAAGGTTGTTACAGAGAAGAATGGTTCTCTGTTTGGAAATTTAAATACTACGTGGGCCCAATTCATAAACATTTAAGATTTTATAAAGCTGGTGAGAATAAAAGAGGAAAAAAAGCAAAACAAGCCAGAGCCAACCAAAGAAAACCAAACCCAGACCCAAACTGCCAAGTGAATGAAAACCATCTCTGCAGTTGCACCCCGCTTTCCTTCCTCTAGTGCTCCAACCCAGCACCCTGCCCTCCAACGCACCGCAGAACACCCCCCTATTGCGTATATCACAACCTGAATTCATATCACAATCATCATATTTAGCATTATCCCCCTAAATACAAACATACGCGTATGCGACACACAGCGATCTTTCTTATCTCGCTGGCGGCTCTGTCTTCTCAACAGCAGGGGGGAACGAGCACGTTTCCACATCACACCTTCTCCTCCTCCTCCTCGCCGAAGGGGAAGCTCCACACACATCACCTGGCTGCGACCTCCCCGCTCAGTCCTCCCGAGTCCATCCATCAACCTCTAGCAAACGCCGAGGACACGTTCCAACAGGGAACCAGAAAGGCTGTATCCACGTGTGAGGGTGGTGGATGGTGCAGTGCAACTGGGCAGCTCTGCTGGTCAGGGGGACCAACTAATATCACGTAAGAAATGTGAAAGGCTTATTTCTTCCCCCAAAACCATGGCTTTCAATCCCTGCCTCATAGCTACAGGAAGCTGTTTCACAGCTACAAGAAGCCACTGAAGCAGAGACGGACAGGGAAGATGTAGCCCATCACCTTCTGTGTAGTACTGGATGTGCACTGGCCAGAGAGGATTTGGGGACCGCTGATCTTCCATCATTAGGTCTCCATACCTTTATCCACTCTATCTATTTCAAGACAAACATAATACAGCTGAAAAAAAACATCGCAGAAAAACAATGTTCTTCTTCTTACGTCTCTCTTTTTTTTTTTATTCCTCGTGTCAAAGCTGTTTCTGCATGTCAGTTATGGAGAGAGGTTCAATCAGAGGAACCACAGAGTCTACCTCAAGACAACCCTACGTTGAAACCTCACCAAGTTCTTCCTGACTACAGACAAACTCAAAAACATCCCACAAAATGTAAACCCAGGAAGGGACTTTGGGAAATCCTGGCAGCAGATGAACTGACAGGTCAGTATCTCCACGGGACTAACCCAAACCCATGGCTCACCCATCACCCCAACTTCAGGAGAGTTTGGATTCTTACCTGAACTTCATGGCTCAGGCCCATTTCTAATTGTAACTAAATATGTGGCTCCATGCTGTAGCACCTGACTTCTCTCTGGCCCATCTCAGCTGCCTTTTTGACCTGCACACCCCGCTGAAGAACCAAGATCAAGAAAGTTATGCCTACTGAGTGTGAGGATTAGTGAAAAAAAATCCACACAGAATGTCAATGAGGTAGGGGCATCACACACTTCTCGCATTAAAATTCAGTAGGTTTTCTAGTCCTTCTGGCCTCGGTGCATTTGCATAGTATAGGGTCAGAGAGACATCCTGATTCCACTATAGCTGCACTGTTTAAAGGGTCATAATCGTGACATATGAAAATAACCCAACTTTAATTGATACCCGGGCTGCTGGCTGTTGAATTTGAAACTCCCCCTGGCCCCATCTCTTGTATATCTAATGTACAGTACACTCAACAGCAGATGCCAAGAAGGCAGCTTGGTCTCTCAGTTGCATTAGCAGAGCTTTAA
>JAHREE010147395.1:0-2500 GCA_033628505.1 Tringa tobata | reverse complement strand
TACCTATAAAACCTCAGCAACTTGGCATCACAAAACCAGGAGAGAAAAGTAACACTATCCTTATGAAGAACACAATTTGCCCTGGATTGTGCATCATTCATACACGTCCATATGCTGCATGTGCATTATTTTTGTGCATTCAGTGTTTCAAAAGCTTTACAAAACCTGTAAGTATTAATTCAAAAGGTCTCTTAAGTACTTGCATCACTTTAACGTGGAATAAAGACAACACAACTTCCATTATTAAAGTCTGTCTTGCAAAATCTAATTTATAGGACGTGTCGGCGGCAGAAATAAATTGGACACTATGTGTATGTACAGTTACACCCACTTTGGCTCATCCTTCCAGAGTGATTTCCAGTGGAGTGATGGCTGGCACATGCCTGGGCAAGGCCAAACTCCGCTTTATCATTTGCCACATGATTAATAGCCAATAGTTCATCCACATCATCTCTGAATCAAAACCTACAATACAATTCCAGTAGATGCGCTACAAATAAATGTTAAAATTCAAGAAAGGCGTCACAAGGATCTTTAATGAGTAGTTCAGTTCATCTGTCTTAAAATCATTAAGAGAAAACAGCTACAGAATAAAATCCTATGCTTCATAATAGCACCAGATCGCCCCAGTCATGGATCGTGGTTCCACAATGCTAGACCATCTATGAGCCCCCAAACCCAACATTTCAAGGGATACAGAGGCTTCCTGCAAGTACTGCCCTCTTCTAAGAAAGGAAAATAACTTTCATCAGCCCAACTGACACACAGTTTGGGTGGTTCATAAAAGCGCTTTTACAGATCTGAGAGAAAACTCAGCAAACTTCTCGTTCATGGTTTGCAAGCTGAAGTTGGCAAGTAGGAATAGCAATGGGTGGAAACGACGCCATGAGTCCTTTATTTGGTAAAAGAAGCAAGAAGGTGACATGGTGTTCATGGAGTTCAGTAGCTCTTCCCTTGTCTCTCTCCTTGAGAGATGTCAAACTTGCTTTTCAGATCCTAGTATGTGCATCTCAAATCCCTAATTCAGGAATGATCCAAAGCAAAATATCCATATCTAAACCCAAATACTCTTCCTGCCTGGGAAGTACGTGCATTTGGGAATAACAAACAGACAAGAGACAACCCATTCCTCTTTCTGGGACTCCAAGTGAACTCATGCACAAAACTGAGTAACTTTAGGAGCAAAAATCTTCCAACAGGCTGAGCAATGACAGCTTCAAACTGAACTTTATCATGCTGTCCTGCAAAAGAACCCAACTCCTTATTTTAAGAAACAAGAAGGAACATAGAATTAAGTCAGGTGTCCCAGCACAAGCAGGCAGCTGAGTGCATGATACTTCCCCAACAGATCCGTGTCCCACCACCGCCGGGCTGAACTGCAAAAAAGGACAATCTGCAAGAGCATGGGGTTTGTTTTTTTTTTTATTGTTTATTTTTTGCTAATTGTACTGGCGTGATATAATGGGGCAGGGCAGAAAACAAACAAGCAGCCAGCGCGTGGCTATCTGCTTAAAAATAGTTCAGATGGGCTGAGGTTTTAGCCTTTATCTCACTGGCTGACCTTGCTAATACAGTATGTAGATCTCTTGCCAGCTAATCGGCGGACTGTAAAGCATGGTTTCAAGCTGTGGGCAATGATCTGTAACAGGAATGAATGAGTGGGTTTTAGCAGCCAGGATCTGTAGCCTACTATCTGTATCTGACAGCTGTCACCCTCCCGACAGAGGCCAAGGCCCGGCCCCGCGCTCCGAGCAGCACGGCTGATGAGATTACCGGGACAGTGTGTCAGAACCCACCGCGCTCCGCCACAGAGACAGAAAGTAAATCTATAAATAGCAGTTCTGCTTGTCTCCAGGAGCCACTGAAGGATAACCGATATTGAACGGCAAATGCAATGTTTAGCCTCCGAAAGCAGTGGAATCCAGTTCCTCTGAGATCAGAAGATGCTGCCTGACGCTGTGAGGGACGGGCACGGGAAGCTCGGTGGGCAGGCGAGTCGCTATCCTGCAGCAACGGCTGTGCTTGCCAGAGGAAATAACCTGTTAGAAAGTTCTCGGGCCTCAAGATGCTGAAAGCAACATAGCACGGGGTCACCTTAGACCAAAGCCACCTTTGTGTAAAACGCACACAGAAAGCCAGCCCTTCCCTGGGGAACCCCAGGGCTCAAACAGATGCCGCTCCCTTTGATACCTATTAGAGATGTGAACCAAGTTTTTAGGCAGAATGTTTGAGCTCTGAGAGGAACTCAAAGGTAGGGATGCTGGAACTGCAGCTTCCAAAGGCCATGGTGACAGCAGAGCTCAGTTAGTGGACATCAAGGAGTTATAAAAGACCTAACCAGCACTCTACAGCATGTGTCAACTCTCTGAGGAGCCATTCAACACTACCACAAGTTTCTGCTGATAAAAACAGAATATCTGGAAATTTGTAAACAGCTTTGGAAATGCAGCCCAGAGATCAGTAGAGAGGAATCAAGAGTGGGACCATGAGCCAAGGCACG
>JAHREE010147393.1:0-10144 GCA_033628505.1 Tringa tobata | reverse complement strand
TCCTATTGCTCTACTCCCTGACCAAGAGTCCCTCCCCAGCTTTCCTGGAGCCCCTTTAAGGTGCTGGAAGGGGCTCTAAGGTCTCCCTGGAGCCTTTTCTTCTCCAGGCTGAACAACCCCAGTTCTCTCAGCCTGTCCTCACAGCAGAGGTGCTCCAGCCCTGAGATCATCTTTGTGGCCTCCTCTGAACCCGCTCCAACAGGTCCATTTATTGATGGTTAAAATAATTTAAACTTAAACCCTGCTCTTTCCTCTACCTCCAAACAAAGGAAAAGTTATAATCAACATTTTCAATGCACTAGGATTCTGAGAAATGTGATAGCTAGCAATGTGTAATCAATTCTATTAATTCACAGCACACTAGAAAATGCTTTTGCTTCTAAAGGACAAAATAACTTATAAACCATAACACACAGGAGGTTTTGGCTGTGCTGTTAGGTTCGGTCTGGCTTGAAGAGCAGATCAGTAAGCAACGAGTGAGTTGTTCTTTAAATTCAAAGAACACAATTCAGAGTATTAGATTAACCCGTTTATATAAACTGGAGTGGTTCCATTAATGTAAACTGGCATCACTCCTTTGACACCATGGAGGGAGTGTTAATGGGCTACAGGTGAAGCTCTAACAAATCCCCCTGAAGACAAAACCCATTCATTTTGCAGGAACATACACATAGAGATCATTTATACCATCTTTGGAAGCAGCAGGACTCACGCAGCAGTGGAAACCAACCCCGTGGATGTGCTGCTTCTGAAGAACAGGCACGTTTCGTTAGCTGAGGCCCTTCTGCGTTGTCACTCACACCCCGTAGGCCAGGCTGCAGCTGGAGGCCAACCTTCCTGTTCCAGAGATGTGAAAACCAAAGGTCTCCGTTCAGATTTTGGTTGCAACCTTAGCACGTGAGAGTAGAAAATAGAAACATTACTTTGGCATTGGCTGATTTTGTCACTGCACCTTTTCAAACACTAATTCAACATTAAGTGGATGCAAAACGTGGGGGTGAGGTGAGTATATAATTCATTTGAGAGCCCTTTCTCATTTGTTTTGTACCAAGGGTGAAATGCTAAAGCTCAGGATTGGCAGATTTTTAACATGAAGTTGTTTCTTGTGAGTAACATAGCTGAGTCTGGCCTACAAGAGAGTGGTGGGTTTGCAGCTCTGACAACTAAAACCCCACTCTTTTTCCACCTTCAGCAGGTTATTGAAAGAAAACAAGCCCCAGCAGAGAAGGGATGAGAGAGAGAAACAGCAGAAGCTCTTTGTGGAGCTGACATCAGATGACCTAACGGCTGTGCTTCTCTCTCTCTCTCTCTCTGCCTGAGTAAGCTATAAACAGAGCTGTGACAATTTATACCAATGAAATGGAAATGCTATCACCATTATCTGAGGCATGCACTTGCATCATCTACCAAATAAAGACATCAAAGACATTAACAAGACACTCCCTTTAGAATTGAAAACTTCAATTCCGTTCTGGTGTATTTACAGAACCAAGTAATCCTTTCCTTGTGTTTTCTAAGTGTCTTGCAAACAGGACAAGTATTGCTGGTAATTTCCCAGTAGCACTTTTTTTCACCCTTTTTCTTTTTTTTTTTTTTTTCCCCCCAATACACCTTGCAAGCTACCAAAGCTGTGCCTATAAACCTGCAAGATCAGAGAGGTGGAAATAAAAACAGCCCAACGTCTGCAGAGTGATGCACTGCAGCCAAGTCTTTCCCAATGCACCAAGATGCAACAGGCTGTGTCAGAAAGAGTCACCAGGTTCCCTCTTTGTCCCCATGCCTTTCTCATAACACACTGGGCTGCCACAGGAGAGGAACTGAGTTTTCACCAGGCCTGAGGATTTCAGCTATTGCTCTTTGAGTAGAAGAAAATGGAATTGTCATGAGGATCACCCCCGGACCACACAGAGACGGGTGTCCCTGCTCTCAGGTGGTAAGGACTATAAATCCCTTCCTGTGTGGGGACTCAATGTGGCATCTGGTGACAGAAGCTCTGCTCCAGTGGCTTTTGCCACCCAAAGATTTCCTCAGTGAATGCAATGATGTTTATGTAACGCTTTGTGTAGATGTTTCTAATCTCTATATTTGATTATTACAGATGCAGATGTGTTTTTCAGTACTCTACATATTTTTAAAACCATTTTCAACAATTATTCACAGAAGGCATTATTAAAGACCAAAAGATTAATATTCTTTTTAAAAAGCATGTGTCACTTCAGGATGCTTTTAATAAACCCACTTAGTCTACAAGGAGTTAATTCTCTCCTGCATTGACCAGTTACCAGGAAGATCGTCTTAAGAAAGTTCTTGGTCTGACACTCTTTTGCTGTCCCCTCCCTTCTTTGTTCTCTTCCTTCTTTCTCCGATTACAGTTCCAAAAACAACACCCAATCTCCTGAGGTCAATGGTTAATATTCCCCGGTGTTTATATAGTCTCCAGCAGCAGAGCTCGGGCCTTTCAGCACTGGGCTAGCTCCAGCACCATGGCTGGCTTCCTGCAGATGACACTAGCCTTCAGGAAATACCTGATCATAGTGCTTGTACCCCTCGTGTTTCTCCCTCTGCCTCTGGCTGTCCCTACCAAGGTAAGAACTTTTTAAATTGAATTTAAGAGCCAAATCTCACCTTAGAGTTGTTCCTTTTAAGTGACAGACCTGAAGAGAATGTACAGATTCTCTCTGGGATGCACTACCTTCATTTATTGCTTGAAGATCTGAAGATCTTTTTTTTCTGAGCAGACCCTTTTGACTACCAATAGTGGGGGAATATAAAAGCAGTAGGACACAGATGGGTGAACAGATACATCAGTGATTGCATATTCTAGAAGAATGCTCAGTGACATGCGATTTTGTAACTTTTGCTTTGCATCTAACTGATTTAGCAAAGGACTTTCTATGCTGAAGCTCATATGTGTGGACCTAAATTACAATCTAAGGCTCAATTTTAATCCCCCTTCTGATTTTCTAGAAGTATCCAGTCCACATCCTCTTCTAATTTTTTCCTCGTTGTCATTGCCAGATAGAAGAGGCATTTTTCTTGGTCAGGTGGACAAGGCATTCTGATAATTAAGTATAAAACAATATGTATTTCACTCTTTTTTTTAGCATATTTCTGTAACAATTTCTCCAAATAATGATTTAAAATTTAAAATGCCAAGTTTTGGAAGACACTTTGCTTAAGATCCCTTCAGAAAAAATTAACTACAAAAATTTGTAGTAGGTATTTCTGAGACATCGATCATCTAAATACAGCACTGTGAGCCAGGCAGACTGCCAGGGTTCTGCTGCTTCTTCACTCTGGCTTATTTTTCCTCCTCGCAATCTCTTCATGCAGAGAGATCTAATCTCTGCTCTTCAGGGCCCTCGTTACAGTCCCAGCATCATTAAATAGCTAATCCCAACCTGCCTCTCCTGCCACTGCTCTTTGCATGTCAAGTCCTGGCTCTTTCCTCCAGTCTCTGCCTGCCTGTCTCTTGGTTCCTGTGACTCCCGGTTTCTAGTCTCCTTTGCCAAGCTTTGTTCTTCACTCCACTAGCTCTTCCCTGTTTTGGGTTGTTTTTTTTTGTTTGTTTGTTTTTTTGTTTTTTTTTTTTTCAGCTTGTCCCAAAGCTCCTTCTTCTTCACAGCTCTTTTTCTGAGCGTTATCAAACACTACGGAGTCCTGACCAGAGGACTGAAGTCAAGAGTGATAGAGTGGCACTGGCTTGAGGTGAAATGTGCTAACTGATCAGGCGTGTCCTCCTAGTCCTTTGCTATGCAAATAAAATAGCTTTAACACTTAAAAGCTTACTAAGAAGAAAAACAGAAAAGTACTTTTTTGCTAGTTAACTTTCCATAGGCAAAAGAGTTACTGAAGTTATAAGAGATCTCGATCAGAAAAGTTCTAAGTGGCCAGCAGGAGACAGATTATTTTTTTTTCTTTTGTCCCGAGGCCACGAGTTCAAACTTACTTGCTGGAGTCATTGTTATCATACAACATATCAACAAGTCCTTGGTGTTACCTGCAGAATGATTTGGCAGTCTTGGTTGAGTTCCTCTGGTTTCTCTGGATGTCTCTCTCTGGTTTCTATGTAGTCAGCTACAACACAAACATTTAAAATGTCCTGGACTTTTCCCTTTGCAATCTGAAAGGACATTTCTTGTGTTAGAATTGTGCACCGTGGTACTGCTAAGCAGGAAAAGCTGGAAAAACTCTCCGCAGGCAGAGTTGTAAGCAACTAACCAGATGGAATTTCACATTTTTCTGTGCTATTGGGCTATTAACCTGTCCTATAAATGACATTGCTCTGGACACTAAACTACTACAAATGAGAGCAAACAATGCTAAAGATTTTGTCTAGAGGCAGAGGAATGTCCCTACAGGACAACAGACTTTGTGAAAAGCCTTATTCCAGCTTTGACTGCCAGGCTGTTCACAGCAGGCTGGAACAGAATAGCCCTGTGCCTATGATACGCATTCCAAAGCCCTGTTGAGGTCTCTCAAAAGGCACCCATCGGCAGCTCTTAATCACAAAAAAGGGAGAAAAATTATCATCAAAATGGAAAATTGCTTTCAGTGCTGGATGGGATATATAATTCAGGTTCTTACTGCTCTCATTCAAAAATAAGTCTCATCTTTTCATGAATATCTTTCAGCTTTACTTCTCCAACCTTGCTGCTTTGGTAATTTACCACCCAGATTACTATCTTCCTCTTTGCTCCAGACTGCTCAGCTCCCTGTTCATCCCTTCCCTTCACCAGCTCTGTAACTTCCATGCCACGTTCAGAAGTCCTGACCACGTTTGCACCACAAGTTTGCTCTTGCCAGCAACTACTCCAGCTCCTTGGTTTAGTCCTCTGCAATTTATAGCCGTTACACCCTCCCATCTCTTCATTGTTTCCTCAATAAGCAGCACTACATTTTCATTCATACTGTCCAGTATGTTTTTGTGGACATCCTTGATCCAAGCCTACACAACCACTTTTTTCTTCCTTTGGATTTGCTGGCACCCATTCTTGTGCTAGTTCCAAAATGAGGAAGAGACACTGTAGCCTGCAACATTACTTTTCCTTGCTTTCTTCACCAGCCCAGCCATAGGAAAATATCTTGTGACATGTGATTTTGAATCTTTTTAGTGTATGGGACTAAATTAAATATTTTTACATAAAATTTGGAGTGGTTGTCCAAAGCAGAACTAAATCAATGTTCCCTCAGACAAAGAGTACATGAAATAGGTGAATCATACCTTCTTCAACGAAGCAAGTCAAAGGCAGTGGAAGCTGTGACCAGTTTGTCAGTGAGCTGTTCAAAGTCTGTAATAAGCTAAAAGTCCAATTAAATAAGATGGCTTAACTCAATAGATGACTAATAAATGACTAATCAATAAATGATACCAGTATTTACAATACAAGGAATCCAGGCTATTGAAATTAGCTGTGGTTCATCTGGGCCATGTTCTGAAATGTGCAGAAAAAGGGGTGGAGAAACCTTGACTGGATCAGTAACTATTTCTGCAAATCAAACAGAAATATATCAAAAGAAAATACCACCATCAGCAAAATCAAGAATTCTGTGCAGAGACAGCCACTCCCTTATCATGAAGGGTTCAAAGTCATCCATTTGTTTCTTCTCCTAAGTTTCTTGTTTGTCCCCATCGCACACCCCAGCCTTTTCCTCACAGTTCTGACAAGGTTGTTGAATAGTTTGTCAGTTGATTAGGATCTGCACAGGTAGGAGGCTAGACGGGAGAGGAACACAGAAAATAGCCTTTTCTCAAATCCCTTTATCAGGCAATGAATATAATTATGGGCTGTTGCCTTCCCCAGGCTGTTGCCTACGTGAGATGTACAGTCTGTTCTGACTGTGTGTACTCTTCCTCTGCCAGGAGGCCCAATGCGGTTACGTTATCATAGTGATGGCGTTGTTTTGGTGCACGGAAGCCCTGCCGTTGGCGATCACAGCTCTCTTTCCTGTCCTGCTCTTCCCACTAATGAACATCATGGATTCAACAAAAGTAAGAGACCTTGCTCTATACGTGTTTGCCTGTGTATTTATGGGTCAGCTTCTCTTATCCTGGGATTATTTCCAGGGTGATTTCCAGAGTGTGGCGCAAAGAAGAGAAAATTGCACTATTGTTACACAGGGAATCGTCTGTCCTCTCAGTGGAACAGAACTTGCATGACCCTAGAGTGAACTCTGGGTGGAGCTGCTAATCTGAAATCAAAGCAGTTTCACTGTTAGATAATAGAATCATAGAATGGTTTGGGTTAGAAGGGACCTTAAAGACCATCCAGTTCCACCTGAACACTTCCAGGGATGGGGCATCCACAGTTTCCCTGGGCAACCTGTTCCAGTGTCTCACCACCCTCACAGCAAAGAATTTCTTCCTAATATCTAATCTAAATCTCCCCTCTTTCAGTTTAAAACCACTGCCCCTCATCCTATTGCTACAGGCCCTGGTAAAGGTCACCCCCATCTTAGATGGATTGCATAGTTACTGCATGCTGATGTCTTTGGGACAAGATCCTCCCTCAGAAAATGCCTTCTCTCTTGGCTTCTTGTCACTGTTTTCTCTCCCTTGTTCCATGTTACAGGTCTGCCAGGAGTATTTGAAGGACACCAACATGCTTTTCATTGGGGGACTGCTGATGGCCATTGCTATTGAGAAATGGAACCTCCATAAGCGCGTTGCTCTGCGGGTCTTGCTTATCACTGGTGTCAGACCAGCCCTGTGAGTAACAGCTGTGAAAACACCTGTGGGATAAAGGACTTTATGGCATTGGTTCCTATCTCAGAGTTGCCTGTAGTCTCCTATGTGAATCTGCAAATCATATCCTACAAATGCTTTTCTACGGTCCCAATGAGTTAGTGCCTGAGCAAACCTTGCAAACGGGGATCCTTTGAGGTGTGTTACAGACCTGGGGCCTCTTTTTTGAATTCCAAATGGCTTCAAGTGGAGAAATAGCAGCAAGAGTCAATTCTGAAAAGACAACGGTGCTGCTAGGCTTGGCAGCTTTAGAGAATCAGGAAAGGCTACAGTGAAACATAGAAAACATGTACTCTCTAACTGTTATACTGATTGCAAAGAGAAGAGAAATTATGGGGATGCTTGTTTTGAAAACAACAAATGTTTACCAGACTAGAACTTTAAGCTGCGCAGAGGTTACAGGGCCCTATTTAATTTGTCTCAGATCATGAGAAGAGGGAATACTGAAGGAAATTACAAAGCAATAGAATAAAAATGCATGCAAGATAAAGCCCTTTTCATCTAACATATAATCTGCATCTCATCTAAAGAATAATTTTCAGACAAATAATACAGTAATACTGAAACAAGGATTAGAATTTTATATGAGTAAGAAGAGAATCTTAAATGATAGAGGTAGGATAAAATTACAAAAAAATAAAAAAAAGAGATCATCTTCCTTATGGCTTAAACTGATTGCCATTTGGGATCAAATTCAGCTTGCAATTCCTCTCTAAAAATATATTATAACACATGAATATGTGTTATTAAGATGGTCTGTCTTCCTTGGATGCATGCAGAATAAGCAGGATACTGACTAGATAAACTCTTTCCTCTGAGATACCAGCTGCCACTTCCCTAGTCGAAAGAATGTAAAAGCACAATTGGCTTAAATTGCAAAAAGAAAAAGATACATTAAATCTTACTTTTGTGACATTCACAAAGCAGACTGGGGTAAGAGGAAGTGTTGGGTGTGAATTGCTAAGCATTTTCCAAACCCAAGTGTTTGTAACCAAAGCTTTGCAAGAACAACAAAACCAAGGGCATTGCAACCCTCAGTTCTCTGAATGGGCTTTTCAAACCTTTTATTTCAGACTTCTCATGGGCTTCATGATTGTGACAGCCTTCCTCTCAATGTGGATCAGCAACACCGCCACCACTGCCATGATGGTCCCAATAGCACAAGCCGTGTTGGAACAGTTGCACAAGTCTGAAATGGAGAGCAGCACAGGTGACCAGGCTTCTGCGAACGTCAATAAAGCCTTTGAACTGCAGGAAGAGCCAACTAAAACAGATAATTCCAAAGAAACAGAGCAAAAGGGTGAGTGGGTTATGGGCGTTTTTCTCCTTGGGATAATGGAGGGTGACCTCACGCCTTCTTCACTGTTATTACAGTTGCTAGTAAATTCTAAAAGAAGAATGGACATAAAGCATCCTGACTGTGTCAGACAGCATTTATAAGACTCCTCCATGAACCAGACAAAAGCACAGCAAGATCCACTGACTTTGCCTGGTTAGAAATAGGTTGAAAATATGAAGTGTTGATAACTAATCAATAAAACAACAAAATGTATAAATTCTCCATTAGCTGAAGCGTTTACATTAGGCTTGATATTTCGCAATATATTTATAGTAGTTCAATTATTATCTACTGTATAACTTATCAGACAATAGGGAATTCCCAAGGGAAAATTTCCGCCCTATTTCATGCCAGAAGGTTAGGGATTAAAATGGTCTTTCTAATCCGAAGATATAGAATCATGCAACAATATCTCTTTACCAGCTGTCTTGCTGTGTTCCCACCTTTGAGACAACTCAACTGTTTCTGAATGTAAATCTCAGTGCCAGCTGCTGGTACAGAACGAGTTCCTTTCAGTCCAACCCCTCCGACTCTGTTGTACCTCCTGAATTTTTGCCCCGCCACGTGCAGTTCAGACATTGACCTAGTTCACCAAGCAGTACAGTTGGACTTTATCACACATTTCAACTTCTTCTGAAAAAACTGCTCTGTGTCAAGACAACTAGTAAAAATGGACAGAAGATCAACGCATTAACAATGCCAGCATTAAAATGAGAAAATCTGGCTTCTTCGGCTTCAAAATACTTGCTTTGAAATACTGAATTACGCAGGCACAAGATCTTTCTTATCCACTCCGCCTTTTGTAACTCTTTTGTTCCTGTCTTGGGCCCTAGGTAATAGTCACGTCCTGACAATCGAGGAAGACAGAAAGAGAAATGAAAGTCTGCTGGAGGAGAAACACAAGAATTTCTCCAAGGGAATGTCCCTCTGTATTTGTTACTCAGCCAGTATTGGAGGGATTGCAACTCTGACTGGGACCACACCAAACCTGGTACTGCAAGGACAAGTTGATGAGTAAGTCTGGTTGAGTTTGGGATTACATACCCACTAAACTGCATCATTCTGCTACAGCTGACTTCCAGCCAACACAGAGAAGGAAAATATCGGTTTGTTAACTTTGTTGAGAAGTTACCTTCCTCAGCAGGTCTCACAGTACCTCCTCTTTTCTGAATCATCAATGAAGTACAGAAGAGAGTGCAAAATTTTGGACACTAACAGCCATCTGTATTTTACAGGCTCTTTCCCAACAATGGCAATATCATCAACTTTGCCTCTTGGTTCTCCTTTGCCTTTCCCACCATGCTTGTGTTACTGATTTTGACGTGGATTTGGCTGCAGATACTGTACCTGGGCTTTAAGTAAGTTCCCTTTACACCCTGTAATAGAGCTGATAGGCCAGTGAGCAAGTGCTCATTACATGGCATAACACAAGTGATACTTCTATTGATGAGCCTATGCTTGAAAGTCAGACGGCAAGTGACAAAGTCCTCACATACACCGGAGACTGGCAGAACAGCGCACTCGGTATCTGTTAAAATGCTGCAACTTTTCCTCCGAGGAACCTGATCAAATCCCAGCTAAACATACTCTGTAGCTGAAAATAGGGCATTATAACTGCACGTAACCTGTTCTGCAGCATTGCTTTCATGTTCTGAAAGATTGTTGTGCTTCAGATCAGGAAATTGATTTCTACATACAGCTGGTAAATACCCTTGCGACGAGAGTTGCTACAGACTTAGAGGATGAGGTCTGTCCCAATTCCCAGTGCTGATCACCCCATACAACTAGCTTGTGTTACCTGTTTAACACTTAGCCTATCACTTTTGGATTATCCCCAACCTCCGCTCTTTTAAACGGAAAGAGTGCTGTAATACCTGAAACGGTACTTTCCTCTTGAAATTCCTCTTTTAAAATTCTTCTTTTCTGTAGTTTTATAAAGTTTGGCAACTGTTTACTTCCTGGTGAACATATAGCCTTGTCAATCATGCTAACATTGACATTATTTCCCCTTGTGTCCAGACAGCACACCTGCTTATATTTAGATCAGGAGCTTTTAGGGG
>JAHREE010147389.1:0-68880 GCA_033628505.1 Tringa tobata | reverse complement strand
ATATATAAATAAAATGAAATCAACAGAATTAGTAGCCATAGAATCCAATGTTGATAGATTTTTGAAGACAAGCCAAAGCTCATGGAAATCAAATTATCCCCCAAACCCAACTTATCTCAGTTACCTCCCTATGTTAATTCTCAGTTAATGCTGTATCGTTTAGAGGTGTGAATTCCTTCTTATCTCACCTTCAACAAAGGCTAGTATCACTAAATCAGTTCTAAATTTCTTTTCAGCAGTAACCTGGGTGTATCAGCAGCTACCAGATAAACACATTCTTCCAACAGGCCTGCAGCTGCCCTTGCTTTGGCTCCTGAATTTTGTAAGACTGAATCAGCATCTGTAGCTGATAGGCAATTCTGCACCTTCTTTCCACAGCATAAAGGGCTGCTAAGCTCCTTTCAATTAAAAAGTCCAGATGGAAAAGGACAGAATCCAGTCCCAGGAGACTGTCTCCTTTCCAGCAACTTGGCTGTTGGCAGAGCTTTGTTGCATTCAGTTGTATACACTTTGCTCAGTCAGGGTCATCCTTCCTTCCAGTCACCTCTCCCTTCTCTGTGTGCACCATGAATCCATGACAAACAAGAAAGAGCCCGCAGCATACTTCTCAAAAAGCTTTTTGTTGGTTTTCCAGTACGTATTCCAAATGTATGATTCTCCTAGATCTTCATTAGGTTGAATTTAGGGGGAACTGCCTCAAATTAAAATAGCCACATCAATCAAAAAGACATCCAATGAACGATTCTTGGGACTGTTTTAAACTTAGGAATATCCCCCTTAGAGAAACAGATCTACCCCAAAAGGCATATAAAAAATAAATAAAAGCACTACTAAATTGTCATCAACATAATTGGACTGGCTAATGGCACGGTCCAATTAGGAAGTGCTGTGCCAATCATGCAGGATGTGTTCACACACAGTACAGAAAAAGGAAGGAGAAGGAAGGATCCCAGATAGGAATAAAGGCTATTGGAAGCACCTAGCTGGGAAGAGGGAGAAGATTAGAGCATATTAAGAGTCATTTGGAAAGAGAAACAGGATAATAAACATATGAAAAATATGCAACATGATTAAGGAAAAAAAATTACATTGTTAGTACTATCTATTTGTACTTTTAAAAGAAACGTTGTGGTCACTGGCTTGAATTTTACAGTAGTGCCAGAAGTGGTGCAAGCTAACAGTATCTAGTTTTGTATTCTGAGTCTCACTTGTATGAGTAATATGCTTCCTTTGACTCATTTCTGGCTGCTAGAAACTCCAGGACAGAACCAGTAAGCTTCTGATTCTAAATGAAAAAGATCATAGCCAAAGATCAGCGCTCTCTGCGAAGTAATCCATTCTCCTCTCCAACCATGTAACATTTGGGTCATATTAAGGACATCACAGAACCCTGCTGTGATAGTGGTCAGATGGAATCAGCCAGAAGATTATTATGATGGAGACTACTTCACTCTGAATTTCCTTGGGGATATTTTTTAATTCAGTGTTGTTTGCATAGGGCTTGGATCAACTGCCTTCTAGGATTATTTAGATTGGAACCAGAGCTATTACAACTTTATAGTGAGTAAGCCTTTGCTATGGATTACTGGAACTAAATTAAACCCAGGTACAAAGAGAAGCTGTAAACACAGGAACTTGTTAGATAAGCAACCATAAATTTTTACCATACAATGGCTAATAAAATATCTGTCGATTTCAACAGATTTTCACAGAACAATTGTCTGTGGGTAATAATAGCAGTTAGCCATGGCCTGAAGTGGGATATTTATTATTAAGGACTTATTTACAAATAAGTAAACTCTGTCTGTTCCACTGATAGCTTCTGCTTGCTTAGCATTTACTCCTGCAGGAGAAGCCAGTAGCACAGGCAAGATGTTATTCGTTTATGCTGTTATCTGCCCTATAACCTGTTCTGCTGTTCAGATCCACTGCCTTTTCATCTTTCAATGACGGAAGGGGAACCTTAGCAGATTATCTGAAAAGTCTAAAAATGAAGACAGGCTCTAATTTCTCTCCTGTACCAGCAAACACAGGAAATCCAGTCTACCAATGAACAAGCCGTGACTGATTTTTTTTGTCCCTCCCTGCAGTTTCACTGAGGTTTCATTAAAGGAATATTTCATCTGTCCTTAAAAATTCAATAATCTGTGGTTACTAGCTTTGATTCCAATGCAACAAATACATTCAGGACTAGATAATCAAAATAAAGGGCCCTAGAGAAAATGGGAAACAAACACTGGGAGAAAAGAATATTAAATGACAAGAGAACAAAAGCAAAGTGTGAAATAAAAACAAACGCATCTCTTGAGAACTTTCAAAACAAACTATTTCGAGCCCAAATATGACTGCTCCTAAAACAGTCACATCGGTATCTGAAACGTTTGATGTATTTCAAATGAAGCTCAATTTAAAAACAAATAAACCCTCAGAAGACAGTGCTTTGGACTTGTTCCAGATACATACATGTGGAACAAAATCCAATCCTCTCCAGTTCCACAGCATGGATTAGAGAGGTGCCATAGATACTTTGGAATAAAGAAGGCAAGTTTGTGTTGGCAAAGCATAATAAATCAGCTATTTTTTAGTTTTCTAAAGCTATGATCAAGATGAGAATGAAAACAAGACAAAATTAATAAGCTCTCTGAAACAAAGACTCTGAAGACACTTTTCCACATTTCCTTTGATCATGTGAGAAGAGTAAAAAAGGCTCAGCATAGGCCAACAGTTAATGACAAGCTTTTGCTAGTAAAAAGAGGCAACATTTGAACGTCTACTGCAACTTACCTGCAAGAGGAAGGTCTGAAAGATCTGTGTGTCTGGCAATGCCTTTGCTGGCTGGCTTGGCATTATTATAAACAGAATGTCTCTGTGAAACAAACGTACAAAAGATAATTAAAAAACTACTAGCTGTCATGCTTAAATAAGCAAGCGGGAAGAAGAGATGTCTCTACTATCTCAAGATCACAAAGCAGGCGGAGGGATACAGAAACCTTCCAACAAAGTATCAGCTGGATAAATGGTTGTGAAAAATAAAAGAAAAAAGGGACAATATTTTAGCTGGCAATATATTGGTTCCATTTCTATTTGCACCATTTTTTTTCTCTTGCTAAACAATCCAGTGTCATAAACCTAAAGTAAGAATGCCTGTTCCTAACCCTGTCTCTGTCCCCAACACCCCGAATCATAAGCCAGAAGGACTCTTATCTCTGCAGCTCCAGCATCACTTTTCAGCATTAATACCCCCTCAGTCAGGCATTAATAGAAGGTTCCTAGACCTCTGTTTAATCCCATTCTTTAAACTTCCTCTGCTGACTCTTTGAAGGAAGCGTGCTCACACATGTTAAGTAGTCTTTCTGTTACGAAGTACTACATTCCAGAGCTCTTACGCTTCAGTGGGAAAAAACCCCAAACTATAAGAGCTCTCCCTTCAGCACTGTATGAACGTAATGGATAACTGGGAGCATACATCTTAAAAACTTATTGTCCTATGTCTTTCAACTCATGTGCCAGCTAGCTAGTTTAGTTCGATGGTTCCCAATAACCGAAACCTGTTTTCTGGTCAACAGTGATTAAAGTTCAGAACTGTATTCCAAAGAGTTCACATCCGTCCACTGCGACCTCTAAGCTGAAGTCAAAGATCCTTTTTGTTGCTTTGATCCTTTTTGTTAGTACTACAGCATTTGATGTTTCACAGCAAATAAACAGATGAGTTTCCCCTTCCCCTTGTCAACATAGGCATGTTGTCATGCTGAAGCTATGTCACGCTGTAGCAAACACTGCATCTACCCATTTTAAAACTACAGGATGGAAAGAGCTCTTTGTACCTGCATGGGGGAAACAGCAGCTGCTGGGGCTGTCCTCACTGGAATCCCACTTAGAGGGCTCCTGGGGACCTTGTGAACAGTGATATTTTGTCCAGTGCTACCTGCAAGGAAAAAACATGAAAAAAATTTGCCTTTCAAACCCAACTATCTCCTTGTCAGAATAGGGAACCATTGGTGAAATTCCACAGATAGCATTTATGTACCAAGCACTGACAGAAAATATCCATTAAGAAGCAAGAAGCAGCACAAAATGGCAAAAATTACCTGCTTGCTGCTAGAAATTTTTTTTTCTACAAAATAGCGTTCGAATACCTGAGCATCCTAAGTCAAACGATTTTATCAGTGACTTCACAGTGGCTGCAGATTCTGATGGTGTGGGAGATGCTCTGCTAATGCAGACTCCTTGCCAGCGGTTGGCTGTATCTGCCTCTAGAGGTTCTACCTCTTCAACTGTCAGCCTGCAAAACAGAAACCAGATCAAAGTCAGGGGCAACAGGAAGTGCAAGCAGAGATTAAAGGTCTTTATATGCCGTAAGGCAAATCTATGATGCACATCTTTTATTGAAATGCCCAGAACACGGACCACTCACTAAAATGTTCTTGTTCTTTTCTTGGAGTGCCTAGCAAACATTAAATCATTGAGCCTAACAAACTTTTCTGCATTGTCAGCTGTGTCATCCCCATTCCCCATCCTTACTTCAGGATGGAGAATTATCATAGAAAAAAAGCAGACTTGTTGGTTAATCATCGATAATTACCTGAAGATGGGCTTTCAATACAGCACAGATGCCAAGGGGCTACTGTGGTCCTCAGTGTATAATGAGGAAATTAACCAAAGAGAAAGATGGTACTTTACACTCTATGTATTTAATTGGCGCGACCACTACTGGAGTAATTGTTACCAGTTAAAATGCCATAATTGAAAATAAGTAATTGGTCAGGGTTCAGATAAGAGGCATAAAAAATAAACCAGAAAATATACTTCAAAATGAAAAACTTTGGAAATCCAACTCTTACAGCTTATCAACAACGGTATCTGCTGAACAAGTAAAACCTCAATCACAATCCACAACAGTTTTGTTTCCCCACATAACTGCTTAAGTGCTTCATCCTAGCAGACACAAGAATATTAGAATTCTGGAATGAAAATATACAAACTCAAAAGCTCATGTTTTAACAGGAAGGATCATTAAGTTATTCCATTGAAAAGAAGTTTTGAAGTCAAGATTAGGTGCTGGACTTAAAGGAGTTAGTACAAGGAAGTCCACAGCCGTGTTTAACAGCAAGTGTAAATCACACAGGATAACCACTGCTTCTAGTCACACATTTTACAGATCTGGCTGACACCTAGCACTGACACCGTACTTACCCAGGAGCTCTCAGCTAGACTTTGAGTGTAATTACCTAGCTTTATCTTAGGAAAGCTGCAATTAGATAAAGTCTAATCATGTAAAAAGAGAGTATTTATACATTACTTTCCTGATCTCCCAACTGCTTAAGAAAGGTGGGCTGATCTACTGGTTCTGAGGTATCACCGCTTTTCCCTACTTTTAAGTATGGTAGGCACCAAGAGCTACATGAACACAAAATCAGAAATAATTTCATAGGAAGGCTGGAGGACTCCATCTAGCAAGTGCCTATGGGACTGAACAACTTCTGTTGAGCTAAAAATAGAAATCAGAGTCTTTTTCTCTCCCTTCTGGCAACACAGCCTACAAAATGCAAGGGGCTAAAGGGTGTCAATGAATAAGAGAATAAGAGTGACTCATGTTTCTATTTTTGGCAGAGCTTAAGGAGGTGCTGTCTTTAAGTAGACATTGGCTATTTCTTTGCTAATTCATTCAAGCTCCTTGTGTGCCAGGGGAGCCAGCAGAGGCAGATGGCTAGAGAAAAAGCCATTTCAGTTCCATTCTCCATTTAATCCAATAAGGAGGAAAAAAAGATTGGCTCCCTCAGAGCTCAGTGAATCCTACCCAGTGTTTTTCCAACTAACTTCAAGTTCTATCCTTCACTTTTTCTTCTGTGGCTTCATAAATCGTAAACAACACATCAACAGGTGACAGTATCTGCACTTTGGTTATATGAAAACACAAAAGCTAAAGGAGTGCTGCCTCTAGCAAAGTATGAGGGAAGAACAGATTTCTGCCTCAAGATACCAAACTACCCAATGCAATCCGTTACGCTTTCAAGAATTAAATAGGCCACCATGAAAGAGTTCTGTCCAGTTATCCAGGTAACAAGGGTACGGGGCACTCGGTCTTCGGACCACTATCAGCGTAAGAAAGGAACACTAAATGCCTGTAGGCCAACTGGCAAATCTCGAGACTAAAGCAAGCCAGAGGTATGGTCTAGGCAGCCATCACTTCACTGGTTAGGATTTAACCCTGAGAACAGCTCAAACCTCCCAGACTAGTCCTCCTCAGTCTAGCCTTCGATTGCAAAAGGATGCAAGCACGTTAAATACAGTTAGAGTAACTAGACCAGGCCCTGTGCCGTGCCACAGAAAAGTCAATTGAGAAATCACGTGCCATTATTCTGTCATTGTACAGAGCAATTATGAAGATACAAGTGCTGGAGCTACTACCGGTTCCAATTTTGTTAGAATGCTTCCCGTAATCTTAGGTCTGTATATTTCTAATAGGCTTTTAATGCACCCTGAGACAACCTCTTAGATTAAACAGAATCACATCAGAAAACCGAGGCCTCTCATGCTGCAAACCTTGGCATGAAAGGCAGGAAGAACAGTGTTTCAACTGAAACCACACGTGCCAGCCAAACAACAGAGAGTTATAAAACTTGACAAGTACCTTCCATTTTTAAAGAGAAAAATCTGTATGAGAAGGGGATGCATGTATGTATACATATATGGGTTTCTTAATAGAGAAGCAGAAGAGTAAGAGCTTAACTTGCAGAGTAGCAAGCTAATTCAGGCAGACAGTGTAGAAGAACATAACTTAGAAAGATTAACGACAAGCCATAACTTCAAATCAAAAATGACTCCTTGTGCACAGAATTTATTCAGCTTAGCATAGCTTAGGCCATCCAAGAAGACTAAGGAAGCTCTGCTACAAAAAGGATGGATTTGAACAAATGTCATCTACTGCCGTATGCTTTCCTTGAAACAAGAATGAATGGTTTACATAGATAAATGCTGCAAATGCAGCTGGCTGAAGTGGAGCAGCTCCAGGAGGAAGCAGAGCACTTTAACCACAAAGGAATTAAAATGTGCAGTCCTTTTCACAAAACAATTGCTTAGCTTCATTCATTCATTGGTGAGAGAAGTAGGTGCAGTGAGCTTTTCTCTAACAGCAAGAGTTAGTCTCCTTGTTTTCCAGGTTTGGAATATGCGGACAACAGACCACCAACAAGGTACAAGTCTTTCTGCACTCAATGTATAGATTTTTGGCACCAGCAGCCTTCATGTGTTTATGAAATTTCTAAACTGCTCTGATGATGTCTTTGTCACAGGTGGCCTAGGACCAAAGGACCATATTTTCAGAAATAATTACTCCACAATCTGGTCTTTGACACAGTTCCTGTCATTGTTGTGAATCCTCCTGAACTCTAAGGGACACAAAGAAGAGACACACAGCTACCGATGCACAGAACGTAAGAGAGGCCAAGGGCAGGCAGCAGACAATTCCAGACACTTAAACATTTATTTGGCACTTCAATATATATTTCTTAAACATAAAAACCAACATTCAACAACTGTCAGCACAGGAAAGAAAGGCAACACAAGTGTGCATATATGCATACACTCCGGTAGCACGGCACAAAGGTGAAGGCCATGCCAAAGCCAGGACATCCCGCAGAATTCTCTACTAGCTCAGCCTGCTCTCAGACCAGGCCCTTGCTACATCTTCACATCCAGGAGGAAAGCATGGGAATCCCACAGCCAAAACATGAAATTCCAGTCCTGGAATGAATCCTGATGATCTCCTGGTAGAGATGGTGACTTCCGAGTTTCTCCTTAGCATCCAAGTAAAGCTGTCTCCAGGTGGTCTCCAATTGCAAAAGCTGAACTTCAGCAAGTTCTCCCTGATAATCATATACTTCACCTGAGTTAAAGGTATGAGGAAAACTCCTTTCTGAGAGGATATTTCGTAGGGCCTTGATATATTCATTTATTTTCCTTACGATCTCTCCATCTGCAATTCTAACAGCCAGGACAAACCTCACAGGGGACATCGTCTGTGAAAGTCATAGCAGGACTCAGGCACCACCCCACTTCCTAACACACACTGAGTCAGATATGCCACCCAGTGGCAAGTGCCTTGTCAATACAATATTAAAAGTCTGAAACCATCAAAGCAGCTGATACTGAACAGATAACTTCACATTTCTATTCAGTTTTCCTGCTGGATTTCAGTAGCCTATCCTGGAGTTTGTGTGTGTATATATACATACTGATCTGTATGCATACATGTATTTAGACACACACAGATAGAGCTATAAATATTATACTATATAGAGAAATCAAAAAGTGTATGTGCATTAAGTTTTAGAAATTAAACATACACACTCACGGTTTTATTTTTTGCTTAAGTTTAAAATGGCATGTTTGAATTTGTTTCAGGGCAAATACTCCCAATCCCTCCAAAAGAGCCCTCAGTTACTTCAGTTCCCCAAATGTCTGTGATTACTTCTTGTGGCCCAGTTGGCTTTAGATTGATTCAGAACTTTTTCTGCTTCATGGAGTCTTCTGAAGAGAGAAGCCTTCTGAAACAAAGAAATAGGCTCTTGCCCACGGTGAGGAGGTGGACCTGACCAGCATTCACACTTTACTATACATGTGACTTTTGCAGGGCAATAAAAAACTGGAGGTGCTTTCTTGAATTGAAACTTCCCTTTTTCAGCTGCAAGTCGAAGGTATGTCCTGAAGTGTCTCACAGGCCTGGCTGTGCATCCACTCAGGGCTGCATTAGCTGGTAGAGATCAGGCACCTATGGAAATACAGATAACAATCAGGGAAGTTATAAGAAGCAATACAATGCCCATACTGAGGTACAGCCCTCTATCTTACAGTTTATCATCCCATCATCACTAAATAAAGGAGAGGGGAAAATGCTGATGGTGTGGTTTAACACTCTACTAACTCAGCTTTGGGATATAATGGACAAACAACAATCCAAAATACAAAAGAAAAAAATCTGTGTTGCTCAGGAAGAAATTAAGCATTTAAAGCTGGGGAACTAGTTTCAAAGGACAGGGACAGTGGTGTTCCTGGCTTTCTTCTCCTCTAATCATTTAGGACTATTCATTCAAAATGGGTGTATGTACAACCAGAGTTGCTCTACTTCAGAGCTTCTGTTTTAGGGTCCTTACACTAAAGGGGATGGAATAATCTCCATCCAGTGTAAAAACAAAACAACCCCCCAAAACAACCCACAACCCCCAAACAAACAGAAGCAAACCACTGCTCTGAGGAGTCACTAAACTAGTCACTAACTAGAACACTTCAAGGACCCTGCTCTGACATTCCAGTTTACTTAACTCTCAGTGAGAGCAGAATGAACTATCAAACCTCTATTAAGACAGAACAGCTGCAAAACACAGGCACAAATGAGCAGCACATCAGCACATACAGACTGACAGCAGGGTTTAATACACAGAGAGTACAAGCTTATTTCCAGGAGAAAAAGCATGTAACACTGCCATGCTGCAGCATTTGAGACTTTAGGAGGAAGAATAGAAGCAAATTAGTGGGATACATCACAATCTTTACTTTAGGCCTCCGTTTGAAGATTTGGTTAATTTTTTTGTTATTCTAATTAGTTGTCATTTAAATACAGATATATATTTTCTGTTTTCCAAGTACTACTCCCAGCCCAACTGCCTTCCCTCTATGTTCTTGGTTCAAGGCACAGAATGTTATAGTGCCAAATCATTCCGAGAACTTGAAGGGAAAGAGTCTAAGCAAGACCTTGAAACTTTCACAGCTGCTAAACAGTGTATTGCCAGAAAGGCTTGGAAATGGGTGTGTAATGAAGCCAAAAAGAGCCGTCCATAATTTTGGGTACTTTCAGCAGTAACTTTCTTCCTTTGTTTTACAAACCCAAAGAAGCATTTTTTTTTTCACCACTTAAATTCATTTTTGTACTGTTTTAGGACCTAATATTTATTTCCAAGGTGAGCATTCTGAAAAGGTGAAACTTAGTCCAGGATCATAAGATAATTCATGTTAGAAGGGACCTCAGGAATTCCCCTAGTCTAACTTCCTTCCAAAGCAGGCTCAGCTAGGAGGTCTAACCAGGTTACTCAGGGTCTTATCCTATCTGATCTTGAAAACCTCCAAGGATAGAGACTATATAATTTCAATTTTCACCACCTGTGAGGAGACACTTATAGGACAGTGGGCTGTAAGCTTTTGCTTTTAACTGCTGAGAAATAACATTAATTAGGATGTAAAATATCATCGAAAACTGTCTGAAACACAGGTTAATCAATTCATAGGTTTCAATCAGTACTAACTTGGGACAAATTAATTCCTCTCTTCCTTAATCCATTTGTTTGATGCCAGTCCAACCTCCCCCCAACATTCTTAGTCATAGAATTAGACATTTAATCTGTGTTAAAGATGCCTTTGGGAGGCTCTTACCTTCATTCAGATGGACTCTGATGACCGCATCAGGATTTTTTCTGCAAGTTCTTTGGCTGTTCCTGAACCAAAAATGACTTTTTGTCTCATTAGAAGACTGTAACGGTGAAACTTGGAGGCAGGAACTCAGGCAGCCACAGGCAAACATTAAAATGGCAGGATGTCGTAGGAGATAAATTGGCTTCAAGATTAATTTATGAGGTGGAGTCTAATGACCCTCAAGAGATGGCTGAGATTTTGCCAAAAACCTTTGAGTAGCAAGCTATTTGGAAGGTACATTTTCCAATCAGAGCTTAAAAATCAGACAGGAAACTTTCACTAGGGACTGTCAGATATTCAGCTGAGCACACAGCTGCTCAGCATTAGCAAATATGAGGAATACTTTATAGACTGTGTTAAGGTATCATGCTACAAACTGTTTCCACCAGTGCTGAGCATGCATTAAAAGTCACCACAGGTACCAGAACGTACTGCTGATTGTGAGCAGTAGCATTTGTGAAAACTGGCTTAAAGGAATGATGAGAATGTCACCAGAACTTTCTGGGTGGAAGAAGCCAAGGTGCTGGGGAAGATGGTGACCTCAGGAATGCAAAGAACTGGGAGTGTAGAACTGGCTCTCAGCAGGAGCTTTGGAAACTTCAAGAATTTGTTTTATAGGTCAATACAGTTTTAAAACTTCAGTGCTTAGCTGTTGATCACTGGTTTGTTTAGACAATGACTTATGTAGGCTTCATTACCTTCTCCATACCACTCAGTACAGAAGTTTTGCACTCTCTGCATGGACACCGCAAGTCAAATAAGTCATAATTAAACTGACAGATGCAAAATTTGGTCTCAACACCTGTCTTTGAAGGAGAATAAATATTGCCCACTGCAGACAGCATATCTGGCTCCACAACCAATGTAAGACTCAAAGCAAGCCATACAGATAGGCAACATGACGCAAAGACAGACATATATCTAAATGTATGTGAAAGAGGGAGAGACCAATGCCAAAACTGACTTAATTAAATACATGTCTGAATACCTCCTTCTGGAGCTATGTATGGATAGATTCTGCGGATCTAATTTCAAAAAGCAGTATTTGCAACTCAGGCTTCTTATGCCAAAGAGCTGACACTGCAGCCATGCTCCTTACACATGGAAGATAAATATCTCAGTTAGCAAATTAGCAGATCATCTTCTATTCAATGTAAGTATTATCAAATACATCTTCAGATCAAAACCCAAAAGGATAAAGAGGGAAAACTATAAATACATGATTCCTGCCCATACACATGGACCCTGCTCTAAAACAAGAGAAGTTTCATTAAGAACAAATTAGAAATGGAAACAGAGCCCAGAACTTAAGTACTGTCTGGTAATCATTTTGTCTGAATGCATAAACTGCAATAGCTTTTCTTTGCCTCTACTGGAGGCTCTGATAATGGAACTGCAGCTTAAACAAATTCCTTTATTTTTCTGAAAAAGAAGTATTTCTGTTCCTTCAATCCAGGAATTCTGATCCATACACCTCTGCACAAAAGCACTCCCATCTTTTTACTCTCATCTACTGAGCAGCTGCTCTGGAAACTCCTGAATGGAAAACAGTGAGCAAATATGTATAACAAAGCTGGACTGTTACTCCACCTGCAAGAAATGACAGGATTCACTCTGTTCCTGTGGCTACTCTACCACAGATCTACTAGGAGAGAAATTAAATGGAAAAAATGTAGAGGAGCAAAATTAATTTGGCACACATTTTTGATAAACAGTACCACTGTTTGTGTTATTTCACCTTTCTTTGTTCCTCCTGTACAAGGTTTCATCACTGCAGCTCTGCTGGCTCTGTTTACGTCAATACAAAAAAAGAGCAGAGCACTACCTTCTTTAGAAAGTTTGGTTCTTCCTTCTAATACATCTTTCATTTTCCATCTCTTCTTATTTAATACTTCAATTGTAGTATGACTTTTTGGAATGAAAGTCGGTACATAAAAGGTCATGCACTGCATAAAAGCCACATTGTAAGGCATCTGTACCGGTTCCAGATTCAACTGTAAGAGTCTCTTCTGTTCTCACATGGTGCCACGGAGGGAAGCCCCACACACCCAGCGTACCAGGCTGGGGTCTATCTCCAAATGGCTCACGGTTACCGTTCCCCCTCCAGCCACTGAGGCTACACCAATTGTTTTACAGGTGGGTCCACTGCATGACAAAGTCACTTCTGGGCTAATGCTAACCCAGACCACAGCACAGACCATTTAACACAGCTAATCACATAACAGGTTTCAAATTAAGGACAGGAGAGGTGAGATGAGGAATCCTAGTACTTGCATTGATCACTTAGTCAACACATGACTTGCAGAACAAAGAAATCCAGCTAGTCCTCGTTTTAATTTGATCATACACAGTCCTTGACTCCTCTCAGGTTAAGCAGTTCTCTTCTGGATGTCCCACTGAATATATGTAGCCAACCAATCTTTTCACAGATGGGTTAATACAGCTGCACAGAGAGTTATGAAGGCAATAAAACACAGTGAAATACCATATCGAGAACAAAGCTATAAGAGGATATTGACAATTGTTGTTACTTAATATTTGCTGACTAAAACCTTCATGGCTTAGTTGACAGAACTAGATCACCAAAAAGAAAAAGAACAGAAACACCTTAGGATAAAAGACAACAAAATCTGTCAGAAGAGTTAAAAACAGACAACATGCACATCCAAGCCAATGAATAGTTATTGACAAAGCACTGTTCACATGCCTGTTAGCGGTCACAGAGATCAGATATTGGCCTTTGTGGGTAACCGACCTGTTGCTGCCCTTCACTTCATCCAGCTCCTTCTGCAGCCTGGCACTCTTCTCCTCTTCCTCCTGAAGCTTCCTCTTTACCACCCGGAGCTCCTGCTGGGCTTCACATTTAATATCATTGGCTACAACCACTGCAGTCTGCAGATCAGCTTGAAAACGCCTCCACTCTTCCGTGTCTTCCTAGAAAGAGCAATCAGAACTTTGATGTAAAAAAGCACCTACTTGAGCTGAGCACTTAGTTACCGATCTCAGTGATCACAAGTGACCAGGATTTCACCACAATTTCAAGATGATGCTGAGGTCAAACTAAACTTGCCTCTTTACACTGTACCAACAGGGTTGCCAAAGGAACTGATGCTAAACTCTCCACTCCAATACAAAAAGTACAAAGTTCTTCCTACAGCTATTGAGCGTTCAGATTTGTGGTATGACTACAAGCACTGCTGCTGAGGGGAGCTCATTGCTACTGATGATTCATGAAGCAGAAATGGCTGTTCCAAAGTAACAGCAGCTCATAGGCAGAAAAAGGGAAAGTAATTTGCAAAGGATGTATTATATTGTTCCTTCAAAGGAGCAGTTAGAAACGAGTGAAGAGAATGGTGAATGAAAGTATGTAGAAAGAACTTTCTACGATTATTCTAGAAAAAATACAATGCTTCTCTGAAATCTGGAAATGCAATGACAAAGCTAAGCTGAGCTTTTATGAGTCCAAAGCCTTACCTTCATTTGCTTCGTCAGAGCCTTCAACTGCCTCTCTGTATCTTGTTTTTGTTCTTCCAGCTTCATTGCTTTACCTAGGAACAGTAAAAAAGGGAAAAAACTATTAAACACATAAGGACAAGGGTGAAAAGTGAAAATGTGAGGGCAGAGCAGCCTATTTGGTTTTGCTTCTAGTAATGCCACTAAATAGACTAAAGTAGAACTATGATCCTCTGTTGGTGGATCAGGAATGGAATCAAGAATAGATCTGTTGCTCAAACATCTCTGAAATAAATTGTTATTTTGCAGCATTAAGCCAGTTTTTTAAACTTACAAAATCACACGCGCAGGATCACTTAGTACACACGCTCCTGGAGCACTCGAGGTAGCACTGGCAAGCGACGTGTGCCACTCGTTCCACCAGGTGGCAGCTCCCCTTCCACAAGGCGACAGCAACCTTCACCTTGCAACTCTTAGTAGTGCTTTCTCTGAAAAGCTCTTTAAAAGGTCAGGAATTCCGGTTTCTAGAATGGACAATAAACCCTTTGCTACAGAATAAGGTTTAGGGACCTTCTCTATTAATACTTCTATTGCACTAACTGTTAAAATAGTGACTTTTGTGCATGAACAGAAAGAACTGGCAAAAAAGGGAGTATTTCTAAAGTGAGGCCCTCGTCTCACACATCAAGACATGCCTCCTCCCTGCTGCAGCCATAACTGAGCCCCCTGAATAAGTTCATTTCAATTCTTTTTTCAGCTCCACCTACTTTCTAGGTCACTGATGAGCTGGTTATTGTGAAGTTTTATGGCACGATGTTGTTCCACCTGGTCCTCCAACTCAAAAATGGTCTCTTTCAGGTTTTTTATATCTGCTTCATTCTCTGATGTTTTTTCCTGCAGCTTCTGGCTGGTTCTGCTCAGCTGCTCGGCCTGCCGGTCACACAGCTCCTTCAGCTGACCACACTCATTCTCAGCCTGCAAGGGAGGAAAGAAAGCTGTAAATCTGTCTTTATTTCTTAAGAGACATCACTCATTAGAGATTTGACTGAGCACTGCCTGGCCTTAAGAATTGAACCAGTCTTCTAAGCGTTGTATAAACTGAGTTTCAACGTGCATGAGACAGTTTCAGGAAACATCCATGAGCTATGAATGTCAGATTTCTTTCCTGGTAATAAAGATAATAAAACAAAATGCTACAAAGGAAATTAAATTTTCTACATGATGACCACAATTCCAAACCAATCTCTGCAGGTAACTAACAGAGAGGAATTATATTCCTGGAAAGCTCCACATCTGCTTATGTAGCACATTATAAAAGTGACATCACTGCCTGAGGGCCAAGTCGACAATCAGTTAGTCCACATTAACAATTTTGCTGCTTTTACCATATGCATTTTCAATGGATTGTGAAAACATACATGGTAGAGCTAGTTCCTGCAGATAAGTGTATTTCTGGATGTAGGACATCTGGAATCACTGAAGGGGGAATCTGCTGCACTTCAGTTTGTTGGCTCAGGCCCACAGATCAATGCTTCCAGGTTTGGGGGGAGATCTCCGAGTACGAACAAGCCATGGAAAAGCAAGGTGTAGGCTGCCAATTCAGTGAGCAGCGCTGGCACAGCCTGACTGAAGGGCAGCCTTACAGAAGCCTGTGGTCTTGCCTGGGTGTCACAAATAGCCAATGATTCAAAACAGCTTAATTTGAGGGAAAGGAAGAGTAAAAAGGAGGAAATCTGTGGTTTCCAAACCAAGCAATAAAAGTTTGGTACAGCCGGAGCACTCAGCAGTTTTTCATTTATCCTTCATAAACTGCAGCTCCAGTAAGCACTTGGGAGCTTCCTCTACTAACTCCATTTGCTGTGGTCACCTATTCAAGCTGAAAGGACATCTGGATTTCCTAAATCACTCAAATCATGGAGATGCTTTTTGGCAATGCTCTCTTCCTCTGCAACTAGCCAATTTTACAGTTCTTCTCGTGATCCCTTCCCCATACAGGAAGGGCTGCACATACTATCACTCTTTCTGTAGCAGTGGGACACAATCACTGGCTTGTGCTTTATTAACACTTGTTCTACGAAACCTCATGTTGCAGCTCTTTCAAAAATCTGAGATCACACAGAAAACAGAAACAGTAACTGACTTCAGCTTGCTTGAAGCAAAGCTACAAGCTACCAAACAGAAAATTTTTTCTAAAATAAATCAATTTTTTCCATTAGTTTACCTATCCCCAAACAGAATACTTCTCAGTTTTGTAAAAAATATTTCAGTTTTATGAAAATAATCTCATCTGGAGCTTGACCATCATTAGTCACATTGCTGTAAATGTCAGCTTTCTCTGAGCATTAGCTCATGTCCTTGTGCTATCGTGACCAATGACACCTATAGTTCACTACTAATTAATCATGATTAATTATTCAGAATTTAATATTTTCTGTTAACTACTCATTTCCTTTTCTCCATATGGATTACGAAGTGAATTTCACTAATATTTCTTTACATAACATCAAAGTAATTTTTTTAGTGACCTGTTCTTTGCTCCAGTTTTGATAAACACAATTCTATTTACTAGAACAGTAAATTCTGCAGAAGATATTACGGAAAATTAGTTCTGAATTTATAAACACAGCTATGCTAACAGTTATTCCTGGGAAAATATGCAGATAGCAGCAGAAACAGATACAATATCATAGAATTCCAGATTCTACTCAAAAACTGATTAATACATTTTAAATCCTGTAAATTTACAAGCAATGGCTCAACAACAATCTAAAGACCAACAATTACCTATTTATGGAAGGACAGATAAACAACCTTTATATCTTACAGCTGTTTCTGCCTTACCTTAGACAGCAGACCCTGAATGTGCTTCAGTTCACTGTTTGCCTTCAGCAGCTCTTGTTTCAGCTCCGTGCAAGACGCTTCTAACTGATCCTTTTCTGCATGGGCTACTTTCAGCATCTCTTGCACCTCAGAGTTGTCAGTGGTACATCCCATCGCGTTGATTTCTGCAGCCTTTTGTTTCTCACTCTCCAACTGAGTTTTGAGAGAACCATTCTCAATTTTTAGACCTTCCAAGGCAATTTTACAGTCCTCCAGAGTTTTTGCCGCTGTGCTGTGGCTCTGCTGTTCCGCTTCTAGAAGTTTAAGCAGTTTCTCATTTTCCTCTCTCAGGCTTTTAATCATCTGCTGGGCATCTTGATGCTCCCTTTCTAAGCTCCGTAGGCTGCTGGTTAATTGTTGCTGAATGTTGAGCAGTTTCTCTCTTTCAAATTGTGCTTTTTCAAGAACTTCTGCACATTTCTGTTCCAGTTCAAGGACCTTCCCCTCCTGAGCTCTGCTTTCTTCATTCTTGGATCGCTCTTGGAGGAGAGTCATTAGTTTCTCATTTTCTTGGCTCAGCTGTTCTGCTCTATCTCTATGTTGACGAAAGGAAGTCTCCAGGAGAGCTTTCTCTTCCACTAGCTTCTCATTTTCTGTTGTCAGCTCCTGCACCATTTGCTGTTGGTCTGATAGCTCCTGCAAAGTGGCTTGTAACTCTTCTGCTGTGCTGTGGTGGTTTTCCTCCATTTTTTGTATTCTCTCTGTAAGAGATGCAACAGAAAGGTCACTAATATTGTTTGGGGAACTTCCTGTAGTGGAGCATTTGGAACCTTTGAAGTGGTTGCTGCTGGAGGATGCTGGCCTGGAAGGTACATCTGCTATGTGCTCAAAATCAGATGCATCGGGTGACAAGGAAGCTTTCGTGACATCACTGCTGGAAGAACCTGAGTTGCGCAGTGCGCCCCCATTCACACGCTGCCTGTGCTCCTCCAATTCACCTCTCGACACATTTTTTGATGGGCTTCCAAAACTGGATTCTTGGGTAGTTGGGGTTGGGAGGCTGCTGTCACCTCCACTGCTTGTTGTTGTGTCTGAGAGAGGAGAGTTCTCTAGATAAAGCAATTTCTCTTTCAAAACACGATTTTCTTCTCCCAGGCTAGCAAGCTCTTTTTGAAAAGTCCTGTTTTTTTCCTGAAGGGTCCGTATTAATGGATCTATGTCAACAGGAGATACTGTTTCTAAATTTTGGTTGGAAGCACCCATTCCTTCAGCATTAAGTGACCCTTTCTCTTTGCATTTCTTCAGTTCGCAACGGAGTTTGGTGATTTCAGAATCTTTTGTCTTTGCTTCTGCCAGGAGCTCTTTAACCTGAGATTCCAGAACAGCCTTGTCACCACTTTCATTCTCTTGCTTGGACTTGCTAGTGGGGCGCACGTGTTTGGTAGGAGTTGGTGTACCAGAAGAGGTGGGGCTAGGTTGTGTTTTCCTGGTATTGGCTTGACCACGTAATACAGCTCGCTCTCTGGATACAGATGATGATATTTCCCGGGGTGCTGGAATTCCTGTGCGCTTTGCAGCTGAAACTGTTCCTTGAGGAGAAAGAAGTGAGACAAATTGAGTTAGTTCATGAAGAAAACAAGTCCCACAACAACAACGCAGAGCCTAGAGCAGTCTTGGAAAAAACACCTGAGTGTCTGAATAGGTTTAGTCATGACTGAGTGTGTGGATTCATGTTTCACAAAGACTCGTATTATTTTGCATTTCTTCCTCTCCTACCCACCACAAAGGGACACAGTCCGCTGAAATCTTTCCCAGTGTAGTAATGTTACATGTAGATGCTGCAATACACGAACTGCAACCCGTAATGCAGAAATGTTAATTATTTGAAAATTAAAAAAAATTTCTTTATGCTACTTTGTGAAGTGCTGAATTTAAATCAATTAGTTTCTGTGGAAAAGTTCAGTAACTTAAGACGACCTACCATCTTTGAAAAAACTCATATTTTTATCACACATGAAACTAACGTATTTGAGTTATGCTCCATTTATGCAGACCATCATAAAAAGGTCTGAAACACGCTGACTGCACATTCAGTGAAATACAGAACTGTCTCCTGACACTTCTAACACTAAGACAATTATGTTGCTGCAGCTTTTTGTGGAGATGAATGAGACTTTTTCGTGTTATAAATTCCCATCCTCTTATAGAAAAAGAGCAAAAGGAGGTTAGAAAGTTGGTTCTGTTCTGTTTGGGTCTGGGTTGTTTTTTGGTTTTTTTTGGGTGGGAGAACAGGGAGGTTCTAACCAGCTGAATGGCAAAGCATTATGTGATTAAAAGGGAAATAAAAGTTTCTGAGTTATTGGTCTTCATCTTTCAAAGCTCTCTTTTGGAATACAGGACCATTGGTACTGAAGAAACAATAAGAGCCATCCTAACCATAAAAGTATTAACAAGTTGGTTAAAAAAAAAAAGCAGCTAGTTCAAAGGGGAGCTATTACCTGCTACTACAAGTGGAAACACTATGAATTTATGAAATTCCTGTTTTCAGGAACTTACTCAGAAGGAAAAACCCTAAAGTACTGAGCCATAAAGTTTTGGGTTACAGTAAAATGAAGAGATATAGTCTGATGTAGCCACATAAACAGGATGCACAGGCCAGTTATGCAAACCGAAAGGGCTAGTGAGCCAGTGTTTGCAATAAAAACAAGTTCCAGGAGGCCTCTGGGGGGAAAATCCTAGAATCAATTACATCTCCCCACATTTGGGAGGCTCTCTTTGCTGATACACATGTGCAGCGTTCACAGAAAATCAAAGGGCAGTTAAGACCAAAGGGGGAGCACCCTCCGCCTTACACAGCAAGCGACTTCATAACCCTCCCACAGCATTTTTCAGAAGAAACAGCGCAGAGATACACTGTCAGTAAAGCTGGGCATGAAGGGTTAATATTAACACCACCCAGTTTGCTCAGCATCTCTTTTGAAGAATGCTCTAGGTTTATAAACCCCACACAAACAGGAGCCCCTCCTCCTCTCTCCCAAACAAACACACTCTGCTGCAGGCACAATAAACACCCGGGGACAAAGAGCAGCTGAAGAAAAGACCCCTGAACACAGAGGCCTGTGCTGGAAGGAGAGCACAGAGAGGGCTCTGTGATGGCAGGGGCACGATAAGGCCAGAGACAAAGGCTCCAGTGTTTATGGGAAGAGATAGCTGGGACAGTCTGGCCGGACAGCAAGCAGCCCACACAGCTTCATTTAGTCATCTACAGCTGGAGACGCCAACATATCGAGGCAGCTCCAGGCTTCCCAGTGAAAAGTGCAACGCCAGCCGAGATGGGAGTTTTTCCACCGCAACTCCAGTGGCACATGGGGCAACTCCAGATCCGAGAACCCATTTCGCTTGTCAGAGCCAGAAGCCCCCGGATCACTGCTCATGCCATTTCTTACCCCAAGGGCTACCAACTGGCAAGACCTGGCCCCTGTAAGCTGCACTGAAACGGAGCTCAGCAGATGAGCAAAGCTTTTAGTGTAGATGCAGCTCACACCATAAGATGAAGGACAAGAGGAAAATGGAACGGGATGTGACACGATGCGCCACTTCCCCCAGAGAAATACCAGCTCAGCACAGCTCCTTCTTGCTCAGAGTAAAGGTACTTGTGGGGTGAACCCCAGGTGTCCTGGTGAGCGAGCAGACTGTTTGAAAAGTCATCTCTTGAACACACAGGAGGACAAGCATCCAGAGGAGAGCAGCAGTACTCACACAAGCCGTAATCATGCTACAGATTTAAGATGTAAAATACGCATTATAAATGGCCACAGATGTTCTTTGATGAAGCCTGAGGGGTTCTGTTCTTCTGTTGCTTCCTGGATTTTAATTCAATCTGAAGGGGTTTTCTACTGCTATAATAAAATTTTATGACCAAGCAAGTGCCCTGAATACCTCATCTTTTTTCTTTTTTTTTTTTTTCCTTTTTCAATGCCCAATGCAGTGCAATGACATGTCTGTCATCTGGCCAGCACATGACTGGGTGACATCACACAAGCAGTGGGTAGTGCTGACTGGGCACTATTATACACATTACAAGAAATAATGATGCTACTACACACTGGCACAAATTGCATGGCACTGAGAAAACCACCTTTTCTATGAGAAATGTAGGACTTCTAGTAGCAATGCAAATGACATACAAATGACAATGCAATAGCCAGCAAATGACAACTGCAACACGATCCTGAGCAACAGAAGACATACACATAAGGGTAACAATTAAGGATATTTAACTGGGATTATCTGTACTTCACCAGCTTGCCAACCAGTGCAGGCTCTGAGCTTACTCAACCTGTCCCATGTGTTTTGTAAGACTCCATGCTCTGCTGACTTGTTCTGTCATAAATCACAAAGTATTTGCTATCCATCAATAACCATTAACCAACCTGTTTTTTTCATGACGTAGAAGTGTTTATGCATTTTCCTCTCTCCAAAACAGTGCTATGCAATACTAAAGAGCCACACAGAACTCAGAAAAGAAATAGTTCTGAAGTATGTTGATTACAAAGCACCAAAGCAAGTATAAACACTGCTTTAAAGTCTATTTTATAGGCAACTCCTCTGAATGATCTTGGAATTGAGCAGTGCAGCAGGTATAAATGGAACTGCCAGCCCCACAGCCCGAGGCACCCACTCTGCAGGAACCGCATTTAGGGCCATATAAGTCACCCTGGTGACCCAGTTAGCTCATACCTCACACTGGTTATGGTCCACAGGAGAGTCCAGACAGACATATGCCTGCCAAAGCTGCAGAACCCAAACCAGGGTTGATTTATGCTGCTGCTTAAAGTGGCTGGAATCACACGGAACTTCACTTCCTAGAAGTGTTGCTTGTTTTGAGCAGGGAAGAGAAAAAACAAGCAGCCCTGCATCTCAAAGGAGAAATTCTGGAACACCCCCCCCCCCCGAAACCAAACCATTAAAATACCTGTTTGGTCAAAACGGTACTATGGCACCTCATTCCTGTTTTCGCTGGTCTTCCACCCTGCCCAACCTCTCAGCCAACCTATTTGCTTGCCAACTTTGAACACAATCTCTTTCCCACTGTGCCACGTATCCAAGCTCAGGCTACCTCTGACCAATGGTGTATTTCTCATTCCCTTTGCACAATATCCAACCTCCCATTCTCCCAGTCTCACACCAACTCTGCTAATGGGCTCAGCTTGCATTCCCCCAGTTCAGAGGAATTACTCCTGCATTACTCCACAGGGAATTGTTGTTTGAAAACCTGTTTTCCTCAGGCTGAAGTCACCTCATTATCATGTTCTTTGCCTTGGTGCCCAGTAAGAATCCTGCGTTTTCAGTATCAGCCACACTATTCAGGTGTGAGAGATTAAACCTTAACATATATAGAAAGCTCAATTTTCAAAGTGCTTTAAAATTAACAGCTATTTAACTGAAATCCTCTGAAACACATAATTGTTACCTCTAGGATACAGGACAGGGAAGCAGAGAGAAATGAAATGCCTCACCCAAGGTCACAGTAAATCAGTAAGGATTAGGACCCTGGAGCTCCTGGCTGGTGACCTGCTGTGCAGCTTTATTGTTTGCACCACTTTCTGCCAGGGAACACTCGCTGACTTTCCGCTGGTGTCAGAAACAAAGTGGGACTTTAATGAGATAAAAGTTGACCCCTTACGATGAACTTTAGCCATTTTAATCCCATTTTCAGCACAGCTACATGTTTTTCCACAGAAGGATGGATCAGGATTACTCTTCGGTTTTTCCACATAATGATCTATTTTTGATCTAAGCTCTCAGCACCTGCCACATCAGCTCCCATTGGGGCATCCACAACCAGAAGGAAATGGACTATGGAATGGAGAAAACCATTTCCCAATCCCCCAAGGTGGAACACGTAGGACTGCTGTTCAGAGGTGAAGTCCATGCAGCACAGCTGATGTAATTACAGCACCAGCAGGGTAAGGGTGAGTAGGCAGCAAATAGTTTGCCATAGGCAGAGGGGGGACATGCATGACATTTTGCAATGAAGATTCAGTAAGTTTATCTGCTCTGAGGTAGCGCATTATCACTGCCATAGCAGTAAAGTACTAGCCTTGAAGTTGTATTTATTTTACTTGACTCAAGTATTACTAACAGTTCAAATATCTGCTTCTCCAATCCCAGAGCAGAGGAAGAATCTCAGTTGGGAAGTGACTTCATTTGACACAGAACCACCTTTGGAAATGTTCTAATTTCTGCCTTGAATCTATTTTCTGGAACTGGAGTCAATACAAGATTATTTGCCTCTGGCCTTTGTGCCATTTATGTCCCACAACCTGCCCTTTCCTTAATCCTTCTCTCCATCAACATATTAATAACCCAAAGGTTAATGCCACAGGCTTCTATTGTTCCAGGGACCAAATTAACAGGGAACGTTCCATTTTATACTTTCTTCCTAAATTTTAATTCTGCCAACTCCTAAGTTAAGGACAATAAAACCACATTTTCTTCAACATATTTAAAAATCCATGTCAGCAATTCTTTCTTCCCTAGTTCAAGTAGGTACAAAGCCTCCTGCATGTAGAGTTCATCTATGTAACTTAAGCAGGCTGATCACTGATTCATTTCAGAAAGCATTTCAGTCATGTAAGACTAAAACACAAAGACAGAGGCATCTTGGGTGCGATGTTTTTAAACAATGGATACCTTATTTGAATTGCAAGGGCAGGATAACAAGAAATAAAAGAAAGCTATTCATAGCACTCTGCAATGTTAAAGTCATCCATTTTGGAAAGGCAAACTGTTGCCTGCAGACAAGTTTGTACTCTCGTGATTATCTGCTGCTCTAGGACGGCTGTAACATCTCTCTTGTTCTGATTCTCTCGTCCATTTGCAACAGACCAGCTATTTCACTGCCTTGTGTCTCTCTACCATCCCTCCCACTTCAAAAAGGGATAGTGAAGTAAGAGATAGCAACAAGAAATTATGGGCTAACTCACAGCATCCCTGCCAACATAAGACTGATTCTTCCATTCTTCTGGAATCCTGATCCCATGTACTAAAATATTTTAATAATTTTTGCTGTCTGAACAGAACTCCCAAGCCTCAGATAGATAAGTGATTCCTGCAATACTTCGAGGGAAAGGTTAGTATAAATAAAGTGGGCTGCAAGCATTTAGCAGAATGGCTAAGTAAGGAGAATACTATTACCAGCCCATGCTTGTACAACAAATAAGGAGAGTTGTACCATACAATTTTACTGTGCTCTATCACATGTGGTTTAGCTGAAATAAGTTCTCCTTAGCAGTTTTTAGCTTCTCCTCTGGCTGTGACTTCAATAGATCCTGGACTCATCATGACTGTACTTAGTCAGGCTTTGCCACAGCAGCATTGGTAACACACAGCAACAGACAGGTAATGCAGCCACGTACTCATATGTCCTCACTCTTCCTTGTATGAGGTCCTATTACTTTTTCAGACAACTTGGAGTTTCTTTCGCAACACAAATCTGGATCACAGATAGAGCAGGTCCAGAGAAGAGCAACGAAGCTGGTGAGGGGTCTGGAGAATAAGTTTTATGAGGAGTAGCTGGAAGAGCTGGGGTTGTTTAGCCTGGAGAAAAGAAGGCTGAGGGGAAACCTTATTGTTCTCTACAACTACCTGAAAGGAGGGTGTAGAGAGGCAGGGGTTGGTCTCTTCTCCCAAGTCACAGGTGATAGGACAAGAGGAAATGGCCTCAAGTTGTGCTAGGGGAGGTTCAGATTGAATATTAGGAACAATTTTTCACTGAAAGGGTATTAAGCATTGGAATGGGCTGCCCAGGGAAGTGGTTGAGGCACCATCCCTGGAGGTATTTAAAAGACAGGTTAACATAGTGGTTTGTGACATGGTTTAGTGATTATTTTTTTAATTGGAGTTAGGTTGATGGTTGGACTAGATGATCTTAAAGGTCCCTTCCAACCTAGACAATTCTATGATTCTATGTACATTAATCCCACTTGGTTTATGATACCTAGTGTAGGAAGCCAAAATACAGATGACTAGTGCCATTTCAGATGCCCTTTAGGAATATTTGAAATACCTTCACTGAGCTGAAAGATTTGACAGTGCCTAGGGGAGACATGTCCTCTGCTTATGAGGCAGACAGGGAGCAACTGGGACATCGGAAGACATTGAGAATGGCACTAGACATTGAACTGAACAGTCAGACTTTCACAACAGATTTACAAGCTGGTGTTACAAGGTAGGTAATAGCAGCTTTTATGTGCCATTTTCAAAATTACTCCAGCAGCCAAGTACCACTTGGGTGATTTCCAGCCACACAATGAACAACTGACCACAACGCATTAATATGTGACTTCATGACACCGTTGATCTGAACGTAGTCACAGCCAAATCAGAAAAGATGGTATTAGCTTGGAGCCATTGCATTTTCTGTTGATTCCCTATGATAAAGAAGTATAAGTTGCAGGGAGCCTAGGCTTATTTTCAGTCTTCTTTTGTCAATGCAGAGTAATGTTTTCAAGAAGATAATTAACTTGGTGCTTAAAATCCATTTTCCAGAAGTGCCTACACCACTAAAGGCTCAAAGCTTAACTGAAAGCCCAGGGGATGTGGAAGATCACTTTCACCCTGCTCCAGGCATTGCTCCTGAGATTGATACTGAGACTGATTAAAAGTGAACTAGGAACATCCTTTGGGAAATGATGACTATAGAGCATGGAAGAGGGATTGGTGTATATTTGACTCTTTTAAAGTATTTCTTCATTAAAAGATTTCAGAATTTTGCATGCACATTTACTTCACTGAAATGCCCTTTTTTCCCTGCCCGTTTTTTTCCCCTTTGTTTAAGCGAGTCGTTAGAAAACAACTTCTCTGCTAACCATAGACCTTCCAATATCCTAACGAACAGGAAACACACTGACACATTTCTTGATGGCACGAGAAAAAGCAAACCTAACTGCTGAAATGTAGGGCAGACACAACAGCAACCTTCACCGGTGCCACTGTGCTCTTCCATACAGTCATCAACACATGGGCAAAATCCTTATACATACTCTGCCACCTGGTTTCATGTTCCTATCCCTAAACCTCTGGGCACACCAACAGTCAGACAGCTTGATAACCAGTACTGAATGGATGCACATGACTCAACTTGTGAAGATCTGAATCAGTTTTAAGTGCTTCTTGGGGATTAGACCAAGGGCAGGACTGGACGCACAAAACCAGATTTTCAGAAAGATGTAAGGTGCCAAGAGATACACATCAGCACCCACTGTTATTTTCAAAACTGCTTAAGCTGCTTAGAATTTCATATTTCAGAGTGAAATGTCTAGAACTTCTGGTCTACATGAGCTTAGGTAAAAGTCAGGATAAGGAATGACACTACTATACTGTGACAAACTATTATGGCTTGATCTGCTTGATGCCCAAAGGGAATGAGTTGAACAGGTTAGCTGTCAGCATTTTTCAGTGCCCAGTGTCGGATACTCCTTTGGATAATCCTCAATGACTCCAAAGAGCATACCCATTTCTCATTTCTTTTAGGGTTGTCCTGCAGAAAGACAATGTTGTCTGCTACCTGGTCTTTATGCAACAGCAAACAAAGCAAACCTAGGCTTGGCCAGCAATGGTTCTCCTGAATTAGTCTGTTTGCAGAGTATTAGTCACAGAGCCAACACCTTTACAGGTCAGCAACTCTTTGGGAAGGTTCACTTGGACTCCACCTAGCTTTAAAAAAGACAAGGAGAGGGCTAAAGAACAACAAAGGTGGTTTTGATAATCTGACACTAATTATATAGAAACATCTGCTCAAATAAGGCCTTCTACTTAAACGTTGAGACTAAAAAGTAATTATAACATGAACTCTTTTCTGAGGAATTTTAATGGCCTGTTGGACTGTCTGGACTGCCTGATTACATTCCCTGTGGAACAGGCACAACATGCAACAGGAGGAAATAGCAAAAAGACTTAATGCAAAGATTTTGATCTATGTAATCATTGTGGACAGTGTAGGGAAGCAACTTGGGTACTGATATTTGACACAGAGGACAAGAGTAAGAGACCAAAGAGAAATAAAAATTGTATTACAAAGTATTAGGGAACAACCCGTATCTGTATTTGAAAAGTTACACTACCAGAAGTTCCAAAGGAAAAGCTGCAATAAGCATCTAGAACTCAATTCCTAATTTAAGACTACAGAGACGACTGACATTAGAGCTGAAGACTTTGTAAAGGTTGGCTTACTTTTTGTTTTAATTAGAAGATATGAGTCTAGAGATTCAGAGTGCAAGAAGCACACGAGAAAAGGCACTACTTTGGTAATTCAAAGACTACATTGTGACAAGACTACTGGTCATGAATTTAAATGTGCAGATGAACTATGGTAGGACATTCTTTTGAAGGGTGGCCACTAGAAGAGACTCTCCCATGGTAGGAATGTAACCCAATAGGAGAGTCAACCTTATATTTGAAACATCTCCATTTAGTTCAAATTATAGCATCTAAACCAAGCAAATTGTACAAATGTACTGTCCAGCACTCTTAGAATCCACAAAAGGCCCTATTGACACTGTCTACTTCAGTAAGTTATATAGTGTTTTTAGAAGAAAAGGTACCCAGGGAACCCCTGCTGAATAATTAAGGAATTTCTTAAAGATCACAAATATTTTATTTTCAGCTTGTTGGATTCCCCCTGATCAATACCTCTCTCATCTTGTTCCTTCTTACAAAGAAAGTCACATTTAACTCTTTGAAAAAAGTGTTAAAATGCAACAGAAAAAGAAAATCAGCTCTTCTCAGGACCTGGTGGTTCCAAGCTCTTAGCACAGCCACAAGAACTGAAGCTCAGGCTCACTTTGTCACAGCTCAATGCTATTACAGTGGAAACAAGGTTTCATTCAGAAGGTAAACGAGAGGAGATCTGATCAAAATCCTGTTCACAAAGTCTCCCTGTGAATTTCAGCCAACTTCTTCCTCCGTATGGGCCTGTTCACATACAATTCCTCTCTGAATAACAGGAGTAGTTAAAATCTCTTTACCCTGACAGACAAGCCAGCATTATACAAAAGAGTCCCTCTGAACAGTTCTTACACTATTTCTGAAGGTTTCTTAAGTCTCAAATGAAAACTCAAGCTTGGATATGCCTGTCTTGAATATATATGGTTTTGTACCCAGTACAAAAGCAGGGCAGGTTGTACCGTAAGAGGGAACTTTTGCTCAGAAGTCTAAGAAGCAAAGATCCATCCATGAAGCACATCGGCAAAACCAACCAGAGGCAAGAACTGTTCTGTGCATAGGTACCCTTCAGTAGCACGCCCAGTCCTTGCTTTCACAAATACAGATTTCCCCTCTCAAATCTGCTCAAGAGTCAAGAAGCATCTAAAGGGCTTCACTGTGCCATAAGCCTCTGGCACCAAGAGAATCATGAGGGTAGCACCGCATTCACCTCTGAAATGAAGGATACAAACCCCCACGGAATAACCAAACAATGTACCTCATCTCTGCCAAGGCGGGGGCAGATTACCAGTGTGATTGCAATCCCCCACTGCGCTGCTTTGGATTTCTCGCGTACCCAGCAACCTGGCATAACAAACATCGAGACATCCAAAGCAAATGGTCTAGCAAATGTTCAGAGAAACTCTATATCATACACTTACTGGAATGTCCCCCCGGTAAACTCAAGCCTACTTTTTTGGGAACTGTTAATACCAGTGGGTCTGCCAAAAAACTTTAGTTGCCTGCTAACTATACCCCTTGCCTACCCCCCAAAAAAGAATGACTAAAACTTTCTGAATGTAGCATTATCCCTAAATATCATCTGGTGGAATTTATAGAAATCCAGATTTTTCTGTTTTTAAAAATAAAGTCACCCCTAGATGCTGCTTCTTTTTATCCAGTTTTACAATTTCCACAACCTTCATGGCTGATGATTAAAAATAAAATAAATATTCCTTTAGAGGGCCTTGTTTTGAGAAATACAGGAAATTAAAAAGCAAACAATCAACCAACCCGCCCTAAATCTAACCATGTGAATTCATTCAATAGCAGTCATCATGGAGGAGCAAGCAGATACATTCCTCCACATACAGTGCATACACAATGGCCTTCACAACTGAACGTCAGCATCTGCTCTGTGACTGCCAGTTAATGAAGAGGAGGTGAAAAAAACCTTGCTCCTTCCAGACAAGTCAGGTGCTGTGGATCACTCCTCTAAGCTACCAAAACCTACCTCACATCACACCTGTAAACACAAAGGGTAACAAAAAGCTATTTAGATGGGGAAATGCTTAATATTTTTCACAATTCAAAGGCTGATTTATTCAACCTGTTTATTTAACTGTTCACTGAATCAGGGCACCGATTTGGCTATAAAAATATCTGCATGTTTTTTCCCCCCATACTTTCGCTTTCTTTGTTAAAGGCAGGTCCTGATTTAATTCACTGTCCTTCCCATAAACACTTCAGCTCCTACCACTGCAGGAACAGAGAGTCACCACAGAGGAATGGAGCAGCAGAAAATGCCCTTACACAGCACTGCTGCTGAGGGCTGTGCATTAGGAAACCATGACCTGAACCCTCCAGCTCAAGAATGCTGCCCCACACTTGGCCAAAAGGCCAGGGCTGACTGAGTCAAGATGACTCCTTTCCTCATGAGTTCTCAAGCTCTGTTTATCCAGAAAGAGTAGGAAAAAAAAGGGATCAAAAATGGATATGTGAAAGGAGATTCCTCCTCTAAAACAGAGGGCAGAACGTCAAAACTAGAGGCCTTTTTTTTTTTTCCCCTCAACTGTTTGCTTAACGCTTAATAACCAGTATGCATTGCATTGGTATTACAACTGCCTTTTGTTTACTCAAATGTGATGACCACACAATAAACCCAGTTTTATTGTTGTTTCCAGCCTACTTCAGTGAGGGGGTGGGGAGACGACTGCAATTGAGTTTCCACAGCTCATCCAGAGCTTTAGCTCTGCCCTATACAGCGATAAGGGAGACGGCGAGCGCTGTCCTGAATAGCTGACACTAGGAACGGGGCTGAAATCAACAAAACTATTACCACAGGATGAGATGCATCAAAAGAAATGAGACAGAAGGGGAGAGAGGAAGAAATCTCATAACATAATGAGATGTTTATCTATAAAAAGTTGCCCACTTCAAAGCAGGAAGAGCTTCAACTCCTTGGTAAAAAAAGAAAAAAAAAAGAGAGCTTTTAATTAAAAGATCAGTCAGAGATTTTCCACAGTCAAGCAGCCTCAAAGAAACTATGTGTGGAGGAGGCCGAGAGTAATTTCTAACATGATTAGTCCATTCTTCAAACTCAACAAGGCTTTATGAAAGCAGCATTTCTCAAGATCTAGAAGATAAGGATTGTGGAAGTATTCCCAGTCCCTCAGAGAGCACTGCCTCTTCCCTTCCGACACCTCCATCCTCATCAGTTTTTGCTCAGGAAAAGCTTAGAAAAATACTATCAGAGCTCTGTGCCTCCCACCTTGGGGCAAGACAGATCGGAAGCCTAGGATCTATGGAGAGTCAAATGGATAAGCAGCTTCAGGCTACACAAAGTTACTACCATGTATTTTAGGAGGCCTGGAAACATAACATGAAATATTTCTGTATGTTGCTTTAGCCAGCCGACAACTGGCTGTCTTCTGCACACAACCTTCCATCATACAAAGGTTTAAAAACTTTTGAAGATTATAAATAAGTTGCACCCACTTTTCTGGAGCTCTCTCTCCATTCAAGGAATGGTATTTGCAGGTGGGGATGGATACGACACCACTGCCTTAGCCCTTTCCAGCATTAGAATATCAGCATTAGGGCTGTCATTACATGCTCTTGGGAATAAGACTTCAACCCACTTCTCTTTGGTCATATAGTCTTTGTATGCTTTTTTTTTGTTTTCTGAGAAAACAGGATTTTGACAATTCACCCTTGAATAAACAAAATGATACTTTCTCTCTACAGGCTGCAATTTAGCAACTACTTTAGCGTGTTGCAGATAGATCACGGCACCAGCTTGCCAAGAGAGCAATTGCCCTAGGGTTTGTCTTTCTCCAGGCAGGGAATACTAGTCCCTACAATGACTGGTATTCATGGAAACTCGGTCTCATCCTCACTTACTGGCTGTTAATTGTGTCTAATGGACCCTACTGCTGAGCCAATTCTGTTCTGCACAAGCATAGGGCTTTACCCAAAAACTTAATTCAGTAGGGGAAGAAAGAAAAGTCAGCCAACATAAGCATAATATATCAAATGACTAAACACACCCTATCCCTAAAGCCCCTTTCCATACATCGATAAATATGACTTCATTGAAGTTACTGGTAAAATTCTTACTTGCTTCATCAGTGAAAGTAGACCACTACTGATTTTTAACAGTTAGCACCAATGCATCCATCAAGATAAGAATGAGCGAAATGTAGCTCTGCTCACAAGACATGAACACATTTACTTGGTCCCTAATATTTTTTTCCTAAGTAACTGAATAAATTCCAATCAAAATACTAAAACTACAGAGATACTAAAACTAAACAAACATCCCCTATGCATACTCAGAACTGGACCCTGCAAACTCACGTTAGCCTTGCAATTTCCCAATGGTTTATTTTTCCAGTCATCAAAATCAAATTCATCTTTACATTTAAATGTTGCTGTTGATAAAAATATGGAGTTCATTAGTTGTGTGCTACACAGGCTGATTGAAAGGGCAGAAAACTGCAGTTCTGATGCAATTCTACAGCCTGAGAGAACTGACTGATGAGCACAGAGCATGCAAGGACAGAGTACTCTGCCTCAGAACATGCAATCCATATCTATTGATGCTTTTGGAAAAACATTACTGCTCCATGAAATACAATAGATGGAACATTTCAGAAGAGATCTGTGAGCACGTGTCTACTTTGGATTATGGGAAGAAAAAAAGTTGATGCATGGAAATTCTAGCAGTGTCTATTATCATCAGAGATCCTCAGTTTTACATCATCTTTAATCACCATGCTCAAATTGCTTGGAGATACAGCCCAGGAAAGCATCCAAAAATAATGAAAGTATCAAAGATTTGTCACCCTGCCAATGGCAGTCTGTGACAATCACAGAAAAATCAAATTAAGTCCTCTTCAAGCAATACAGTGTCAATGAAATCAGAGAAGTGCTTTGCTTCAGTTTTACAATTTCACATTGTTGTGAAAGCTACATTCCCTGTGGAAATCAGGAGACTTTACAAAAAGTAAGTTAGTAAAATAGAGGAGGAATTGAAAAGAAAAAATAAATTGCTTTGCTGAAATACTAGTAGAAGCTCCAAAATACAGAATTGCTATCTGAACAAACTCATGAATACCTCCAGGGCTCTGGCAGGATTCAGTGGGAAGAGAAAGGTGCAACACTTGCTCAGATTTCTTTGGCTTTATAGCTTTCTTTAGCTTTATAGCTTTGAGATCTTGAGGAGCCAAATATAACTCAAATATAAAGAAGCAAGCTTTACCTTTTCTTTCAAGACCGGCATTATTCCCTCCTCCTTTCACCCTTTCCCTCATTCCAGTCATTTAATAATGTGTCAGAACCAACACACAATCACAACCATCCACTGGCTGTTCCCTTATCACTCTGTCTCTTTCAAGCCAATTGCAGCACATTAAACAAACTAATAAAACAATCTTCAAAAAAAATAAGTTAGCTTTTACATTTACTACCACACTAGATCTACTGTTCATAGATTCTAAAACACTGCTGGCAAAAGCATAGTCTGCAGAGCTCTAATCATAGAACAAGTTCTTGCTGACCAGCTCATTCAGTAAGATTCCCAGAAGCTCCCTGCCTTCATCCAAGAATGGCTTTAATTTTTATCAACTAAACAATCTAACACAAAACAAAATGCATAAACCACATCCTGCTGCCTGTCATGACTTAAAAAGTTCTTCTTGTAAAAGCCTTGGTCCTGCCCACAGAGAAAGTATTCCCACTCAGCACATCCTCCTAGCCAACGCTGAAACCTGTTGTAAAGGCCCTTGCCTGGGCATAGAAGATCCGAGTGATCTCTTCCATTAATTTAGCATTCATTGGCCTCTCATCTTGGGACCAGGGGACCTCAGATTATCTCTGCCTCAAACAGATAATTTCAGAGGCAGCAAGTTAGTCATATTCATGACTAAATTCCTCTAAGAGGCCAGTCCAAACTGTGACATAGTCTCTTGGACGTACTCATTGCACTGGCCGGCGGAACAGAAACGACTACTGCCATTTGACATCTGTTTGTCGGTAACTCTGAAATGATTTAATAATGTCAGTCCGGTCAAGTCACATCACAAGACTAATCAACAGAGCTGGTCCTAACTGGCCTTAGAAGAGAAGCTTAAGTCAAGGAAAAATTACCCTCCAGGGGAAAATAAACTTCTTCAATACCAGTTTAACCAGCAGCATGTTACTACTCTGAAGAATGAGAGTATTTGTAAAACCCCCCCCACAAGAATGACTCGTTGGGGGGGGAAAGAGGTGACTAAGGGATTAAACTATCCACTGGAGAGCAAATTGTGGTTTGTTGGCTCCACTGGGAGCAAGAGGTCTAAGGCTCACTGCCCGAGCTCGAAGAGGACATGACTTGCTGTCGGTATTTCCATGAAAGCTGTTATGTGATTCATTAGCTCTGCTGGCCCCTCTCTGCTCCCTCCCTTCCCCCCACACCATCATTAAACTCATCTGTTCTCTTGAGCTCTTGCTTGGCAGAAATGGCGTGCTGACATATAACAGACTTAAAATGAATGGCTCCCACGTTTAGAAGAAAGGAGAAAGAGAAGCAGATGAGAGAGACTCAAGAGAGGACCCAGAAAAGATCTGACTACGCACCCCAAAAAAAGAAAAACAGAAATTACAAGAAATAACATATATCTACAATACATTTTGAAAGTCTCCATATATTTTACAAACTACACATCCTACACTGAAGAATCTCTTCCTCAAACATAGAATGAAGCCACCCCTATTCCAGGACAAAACAGACATAAGAAAACAGACCAATACTGCCTTGGTGTATGCACTGACATTTGATATTCTCATCCAAGCCATGTAAGCATGTTTCACAAATAAGCACAGTCCCAAAAAAAAGCCTAACCCTTGGATAACCCCACCCGTCACCTTGTTCCAACTAGAGAACTTAACATTTCCTATTCAACTGCTTCTTTCAAGAAAGCTTTTGTATGTATTGAGTCATTTTTTCCACCTCTTTCCAAAGATATTAATCATCACATCACCTGCAGATGTTTAGAGGATAAACAAAGCCCCACCATCACCGTGTCAACCCACGTTAAAGAATCTTAGCACTCCTGTTCAGAAATACAGGCTGCCTCACTGTTTCCAACACAAACTAATGTTTGAAAGGCTTCTCTCTCAATAAATACTGGTGCACTGGACAACATTGTGTTCTTCTACATAAAACTTTCATGAAATGTCCCCACTATTTCACAGGTGTTCTGGCTTCTGTTTGTATATTCTAATGGCTCCTTTAGCCTGAGGCAGCCAGTCTCAGAAGCAGGAGCAACCTTCATCGTTTTACATCCTTTTTCTGTACTACTCTATCCGTGTTTTCATTCTAAAACCTCTATATGCTTTATAAATATGAATATTGAGAGCACCCAGGTGTAGCAGGAAAAGCCACCACTTACTCACTTTACAAGTAGGACAGTTTCGGCAAACAAGTGATGTAAACTTGTGTAACACACCATAAACGTTCTTACAAATGATTGTAAATATGGTTTAAAATAAGTTTTAAATTAGAGAAAAGCCTGTAGAATTTAACATTATTACAAGCAGTCTCCTCAACTGCTCTTTAGACACTTTTGCACTCTTCGTAAAAGGTAGATTAACTTAAAAAGAGATGATACTGAGCTGTTACAGAGTCTTCTAAGTCTTCAGCTCAAAACATAACCAGACACCAGCAGTGGATTTCTTTGCAAGACAGACGCAATGTAGGATGTTTTCCCTTTCTCTGTCTTCACTTCTCCACAATCCCTTCCCTCAGCCAGCTACAGTTCTTTCAGATTGCCCTGTATTAATGTGTTATCTTCAGACTGCTCGGGTTGGGGGCAATGATTTCCTTCCTGTTCCTTGACAGCACGGACCAGCCCACCCAGAACTTTGGGTTATTACAGCTGTATCTTTATATCCCAAAACTTGGTTGTTAGCTGTAGTGTCAGGATCACTCACACAGGCACTAATAGACTCTGAAAATGTTGCTTCTGGCACCTACATTACTGTATTTAGTTTTGAAACTAAAATGTATCTCTATCATAGAACAATGCAAGCACTTCTGTATATCACATTCTAATGTAAAAAACAAGGTTTTGCATCCTAGTTGTCAAAAATCAACACAAACTCAGCTTCAGGTGTCTTTACATTACCCCCTGACTTCCAAAACCAGAGTTCTCACACTCAACAAAGAATATGTTGTCAGGATTTATTCTGTCAGCAGTGATATTCCTGAAACCTTTTTTCACAATTAAACAGAGTTTTGAGCATCTAATTAAATACAAAATGCTCAGTGTTTTTCAGTCACATGCATACCTTACAAACAGTGAGGACATATTCAAACAGGACATAGTACAGCCTAACGCTTAAAAACTGAGAAGAGTTTTAAAACTGTTTAGGTGCAATAGAAGCATAACCCTTTCCCCTTCAATAAAAAAAATAAAATAAATCACAGAATGAGAGAAAACAAAGGATGAAAGAGATTTTCAAAACCCATAGGGGGTCTGCATGCTCATTTATCATCTATGTTAACAGTAATAACAAGCTGTTCAAATCCCAACACTAGCTCTGAAAAAAATCAGTTTTCTCAAACCCCGATCAGAAGTTAGCAGTTTCCCTCCCCATATCTTTATCCATTTCCCCCATAGTTTATCATCAGTATTATCCCTCCTCAAATGACAGTAACATGATTAGTTCCAGCAAGACTTCTATAGCTGGCAGGGGAATGATTCCAGGACCTGGGGATGTAGGCAGCCATACTTTCCAGCCTAAAGTTTAACTTTCCCTTAGGGCAGCATTTCTTCTGGTGACTGGATACTGGCAGCTTTTGTGTTCTTCATTAGCCTGCTGATTAACATACTGCTAGAGAGTTCTCCACTACACCTAACTGCTGTTCCAGCACTCACTGGCCGATCTATTGTGAGAGATCCTACAGTAGCAATGCAGCGTTGTCTGCCTCTTGCTTTTCTTCACAGCACGAGAGATCAGGTACATATGTATCTGCTTTTAAAACAACAGCTAGGTATCTAACCCAAAGTCATAAAGAAACCCTCATCAAGCAATAACAACTGTAATGGAATTTTGTGAATGAAATTCCCATGGCAACAGTAAGAGTGCCAGGAAATACAACCTATTCCAGTTTTCTGTATGGTAGAGGGTTCTAAGCTCGAACAGAAAGGAAGAAATAAAGAGCAGAAATCAGCAGGCCTATTGTTTTTTCCCCATTCAGCATTTGAGAAACAAGCTAAACCAATCAGAAGGCAAAACAAAACAGTACCACGGCATCAGGAACAAATTACTAGCCTTCCTGGTGTACAGTACAGACATTTGGCACAAAGGCAATTAGATCTACCTGATACTAGCTCTCGGCTTTCTAGAAAGTCTGCTACTGATTAACATGCAAAGCACTACACTTCTGAAAGGACAATGGTGGGAAGACCTTCCACAAAGCCATCATTTTAAATTCTAAGGCCTGGAAAATTTCAGGCCTCAAGCCACGAACAATGGTAAAGGCTAACACAGCCGAGCTGCAGATCCTGACAAGTTACATGTACAGCGCTAGATAAGCCTTATAACTTTTTAGCTGCATCATGCAGACTATGTAAAATAATATGTCAGGCATTAAGGTCCCTCCCTTGTAGGCATTCCGTTCCAATCAAAGGATTTCTTTCAGAAAAGCTTCCCTAAGGACGGTGCTGCGATCTCAGGTACGGAGCAGTAACAAATAGCATTTAGAAGGCAGAAGGTAAACATACAGTAATTTCTTTAGCAGGCTCGAAGCCATCAGCATTAGCTGTGACAACAGCCTCTGTTTCCGCTCAGTGGGACGCTGCGGTGAAACCCCCCCGAGAACAAAACCCATCCCCTGCTGGAACAGCCCCGAAAGCCGCAGGCAGCAGCCCCGATATTCCCCACGGTCCGTACAGACCTTGATCGTGCTCCTCCACTCGCCCAGGCTGGTTGCCCATCTTCGGTCACTCCCCCGGCTCTTCCCCGAGCTCCCCTAGAAGCCCGGCGCCCCGCTCATGCTCGGTGGCAGAGGCGGACCTGCCTCTATCTGCTTTAAACGTCTACGCTTCGGTCAACTTAAAAAGGGGGGGAAATAAATAATAAAAAGTCAGCTCCTTCCTAGTTCCTGGCACCAGGAACAGAGCCTGCTGCTCATGCTGAAGCAGCTGTGGCTCTCCCTCCTACCTCATTACAATATTATGCACAAGAAGGCCGGGCTGTGCGGTTAATTAGCTGCCTGACTGCTGGAATAAAAGGAGGGAGAGAAAGAGAGAGGCAGAGAAAGGGCGAGCGAGCTCGCCGAGAAAGGAGGAGCGACTCAACGAGCGGTGCGGGCCACCCAGGGGCGGGCACCGCAAACTGCAGCCGCTGCGGGGAACGGCACCGGTGGAGTCAAGCCCCGCTGAAGCCACCACCGAGCTCCACCGGAGACGACAACTTCGCTTGGAAACTTCAGCAGGACTTCGGGGCCCCAACGCAAGTCCCCCAACTGCCAGAGAGCTGTTTCTAGGCCATAAGCTAGGAAGTTTCGAAACAAAACACTGAAATGCAGCTGAGAGTGATGAAGGGCAGAAGGACCTTCAGCAAAGACAAGAGCAGCCAAATGCCTCCTAAGCAAAGACAAAATTCGTTTTGCCCCCAATTCACAACACCTGAAGCATGTTTACCATGGAGCAAACCGACCCTGCCCATAGGTCTAACTCCACTGGAGAGTGGAGTTACACTTGGCCACCTGGTTAAGGACTGCTCTTAACTAAACTGTCACAAGAATTAGGACACCAAATTTCAGAATGCTCAGCATCTTCTCAAAACTTACAATACCTAAAATAAACTGAAAGGGAGACTGAAATCCTCTGAAAACAATGATTGTGAGTATAAGCCCTTTCTGAAAAGTCCCATCAGATTTGTTCAAATATCCTCTGGGGATCTCAAACTCTTCTTAGCCTCAACCAGTGCCAAGAATAGTAAGTACATTCCAGGTTCACATCTATATTATAAAAACAATGTACAGGATACACTGAATGCTATTGAAATCTCATTCTCTTTGTTGAAGTAAGGACACAATAGGTTTTTTAGGAATAATAAACCATCATAGTGATTTCCAAAATTACCCTCATGCTAGTTCCTCGCAAACACTGAAAAACGCCAACCAAACCTGACAGCCACTACACCACCCAGAAGCTGCAACCACAAATATGGCCTACATACCAGATCTCTACCATCATTATTTTTGACTATGACTTGTTCAGCAAGAGCAGCTGCATGAGGCAGCCCTACCCAGAGAGACTGGCCAACAGCCGGTTTTTCCAAGAAAGAAATCAAGATGCTCCTCACTAATGGAATCATGATGTACATGGGAAACAAGAATACTAATGGCTCCAGTGATCAGCTTCCATTACATGGAAAATTAACAGAGTCACCTTCTTAAAGTTTTGGTTTCTACAAGAGGGTTACAAACAAATTCGGAAACAATAAACCAATATGTGTTCTAGGCTCAAAACAGATTGAAAAGAAACCATACAGAGATTAATCTAGCTACTTGTGAATCCATTGTTCCCAATAAAGTCTGGAGATCATTCAATATGATAGAAACAGAAATTTGCTAATATTTCAGCAGAACAGGGAAAAATAGATGTCAATCTTCAGTTTTTCATTGTTCTTGCTCTGATACTTTATGGATGAAGCTAGAAGTTTTCATACAGCTGTCTATATTTGGATGACATTAAACAAAACTCCTGTCTCCTATCTTATGACATGCCAAGCATAAAGTGCTTCGTTCAATGAGTAAGTTCTATAAAAAACGATCATTGATAGTGCATTCTTCTTCTAAAAGTCGTCTTATGGTCTCTTACGTCTTGTATCATATTAAGATGGGTCCTCAGCTTGCCCTTCTCAAGGGTACAGATACAAGTGTTCTCCAACTGCTCTTGAAACACGTCTCCAGGACAAAGATATTTTCTTCCATTGTAGACTAAAGAGCAACTTCTGCTTTTCTTCAGCAGGGTTCACCAGAGGGATTGTATTAGCCAAGATAATCTCTTGGGTTGATAAATCCTGATACTGAACATTTATTATTTCAACACCTGCTTTCTATTTCTGTAACACAAAAGGGAATAGTGTAAGAGGGTCCCAGTACAGTATGGGGTGAGCCTGGAGTAATTATGAAATGTAATCACCGAGTCAGAGCAAACACAGCTGAAATCTGAGCACTGTAGAAGAGTCACGACTGTAAGAATCAATCTATTATTTTTGACAGTGGCACGAAACAAAAGTCAGAACATTCTAACACCATGATAGGGAGCATGATGTCAGGCAAAAGACTTCTAGCCTAACTCCACAGTGAAAGGTAAAGTACAAGTTTTAAAATATAGCTATAGCCTGAGCAGAGGTCACGGAGAAGGGATTACTGTTTAGTGAGCTTGCAGCGCAAACTGAGGAAAGAGAAAATGGAATAATGGCAAGCAGTATTCTAGCGTAGTCACTAGGTAATGAATTATGACAGACACACAGCTAAATCTTTAGGAAACTACTTGTTAACTAAACATTTTTACATTATTTTTCCTTCCTCAGGAATAAAAGTATTAAAATGCTTGAATTAACAATTTCACCTCTAAAGCAGATTAGCTGATCTATTTCTAGGCAAAAGTTTGACTCATCCCTTCACGCAATCCACTTGTGGGACTGACTCTAAAACCCCACAAACACCCCTTTTATACATAGCGAGAATGGGAATAAATTAATATGTAAATCTTTCAACTCACTAGTCAAATAATAGGACTTACTTGACAGGCCTAACTTTTTCTTGCATCCTACTCTCACAACAAAGCAAATGAATTAGTGTAACTTGTTCAAATTGTAATCCATCTCAAAAGAAAAAAGTGTGAAGATGCCACAGAATAATCTCAAATTTCCAGTGGCCAGACACATGACAGTTTCTTCACAAGTCTACGCTCTAAAGAAGTCACAGATGCTGAACAGGACATCCAGGGGCTGGGCCTTCTGGCCAAGATTGAACTAAACTGAATGGGCCCTAAGGGTGGACACTGACTATCAATACCAGAGTCATGCTCTACTTCTTCCATTAATGCTACAGATTTTATGAGCACCAAGTACATATTGAGCAGGGAAAAGAAATCTACAGAGATGCGTCTATCATGCACAGTAGTGGACCCCAAAGGATTAGGAATACACCATCTATGTTGAAACCCAAAAGAAAGACCAAATGTATTTTTAACCATGCTAAAAACTAAATTTTTGTTGTGAGGGTAATTGGTGAGGTCATAGTTAAGTTCATGGCACAGAAATGCGGCCTTCCAGGAATCTGAGATGTAGCTGTCATTCCCTCCCACTTACATTAGATTTTAATACTGTAAAGCCAACCAAGAGCTGCCAAAAAGAAAAAAAAAAAGACAGTGGAAAAAAAAATTATACAAGGAATGCCAAGCCCTTTCCTGATACGCATACTTGTAAGACCAGGCCAGCTTTGCGTTCCTTTCTTTTGCTCCCTCCCATTCTTAAGTGCAAACGCAATGGCACTCTGCCAAGGCATTTCAGCTGTGACACATTTAGGCCTAGAGAATATGTTAAGGATCATTTCTCTTCAAACCAGCTGAAGGAAAGCTGATAATTAACCTGAGGCAGGTAGTCAACACAGGTTGTGTTGACTTAGCTGAACAACTCCACTTAAAAAGGCTGAAAAGAAATGAAAACAAATTGAAAGATCATAGATTTGTACTATTCCTGGACCATCCACGCACGCTCCCCGTTCTGTTTGGGTATCCCTAGCAAGGCTTTGTGATCATCACAGTTTGCTTACAGCTGTAATGGATCTTCCCTATACATGTTCTCTTGAGCCAATTAACTGTCAACAATTTAATGAGTCAAGTCATTACAGTCTTTAAGATTTAGGATTTCAGTATCCCTACCACACACTGAATCCTCTTAACTGGCTCAGGTCCCAGGGTGGCAAACACGTGCCAAAAAAAGTCATTCTCTGGGGAATATACAACAGAGAAAAGGGTCTCTCTTTCACAGATTGTTTTAGCAAGAAGCTGCATGCAAAATCTTAGAATGTGGTAATACAGATTCAATGCAGTAAATGTAAATTGTGCAATAGATTAGGACAGCAACAAAACTAAAAAAGGTAAGTGCTGCAGACGGTGTTGTCAGCAGAAGTTAATTCTTACTTGTTTAATAATGCAAGATGACAGCAGACAGCCTGCGAATGCCTCCCAAAGAAACCATTCTCCTTAACAGGATCAGGTATCGGAAATCCCAACAGACAATCACTAAAATGCATTTCTCTTGCTCTGTTCCCAGCTATGGAAGAAGGTTCGTACAATACAACCAACAACAGAACAAAAGAATAATTGTATCCATCAACCTTCATATGCCACCTCCAGAACAAGAAGAGAGCATCCATTGATAGATCTCTCTAGTTCAAGCAATCACAGGACCAAGACCTTGAGCCGACAGATATCAGAGTTTATTAAGACCACGGCTATTTTCTCATTAAAGAATTACTGAGCTTCTTCTGCCCTATGGGAATAAGTGCCTTTTCTGATTAAAGTATCCTACCAGAGAAAAGTATTTATCAAAGAGGAAAATAATCCTGAAGAGCAGTCATGTGAAGCAGTGCCCATTCCAAGGCATCCTAAGATGTAGAACTGCCCACGGGTTACAGAAAGAGAGCAAAGATTAGAAGAACATGAAAATTTAACATGGCAACTAACATCATACAGGAACTTCTTCAGCAAAGGCATCAGAAAAAAAGATAACTCTAAGGAGAATTAAGAGAAACTTGACAAGTAGCTGCCACAAACTAAACCTGGAATGCCAAATTTGATCTACCTCAATTCTTGAGCTTTCACTTCAGAGGTTTGTGGCTGAAATCTTCTAAAATGGTGCTGATATTTAGTCTGATTACTTAATACCTGGGGAAATCACAGCCACAGGAAATATTTTGGTAATGTCAGAGAGGTTAAGGTTCAGATTCACATTTGCACCAATAAGTTACAAACAACCATGCAGATGTGTGTAGAGATGTCAATATGCATATCCAGCTACATGTAGAGCTATGGATGTAAATGTAGACTTAAATTTCCACAGTGTTTTACATGTTAAATTCCTGCAGTACTTCTTGCCTATTTGAATGACATCTTGACAAAGCAATTTTTTTTGACTCTTCCTTTCCCTTTTATATCAGATCTGGAGCTAGAACCTCTTTTTATTTATAAGAAAATATAATTATGCAAGAACTGTGTTGCACCTGGAAATGGTAACAAAACCCAACCAGCTTTCCAGATGAAGTTTTAAAGCATATTTATTGTGCCTGGGAAACCCCAGTTGAGATCAGTCATTTGGTTTCTAGTGAAGTCTTGTGAAACAGAATGTACCGATCTCATTAGTGTCTCTCACACTTGTCTCTATCTTTCACAAGAGAAATGAGACAGTAACGAGTCTGAATGCAAAGTGCAGCAACCTTGCTACAAACCTATAGTAGTCCTTTGATGTGACAGATCACAAAAAGCAGGGCCTGTCAAAAACTGATGTATGGGAGAGTAAAAGGGCCCCAAGGTCAGAGAGCTGTCCTTCAAAAGAAATCACTTTCCTTTTTCCTGTTCTAATTGGGGTGCATTAGCATCTTATGAAGAATTAAACTGTCAATTACTTTTTTCTCAAGGACTCTTTTAAACAAAGATTTTTTTATTTTTTTTTTAAGAAAAATACTTCTCTTGAATTTTCTGACCATATAGAGAAGGCTTCTGGTTGGATTAGCTTCACGTGAAATTAAATGATTACCCACCATCAGAAAGTGCCAAACACTTGCCAAGCAGAGTCGTTAGCAGAAAGAAGACACTAAATTTGATAGACTCCATATACTACTTTTAATAGGAATCTCGAAGTGACATTTCTATAAACAGGCAGGATGCTCTGAAATCTGTAGTTCTGTCACAATTTTTGATGGGAAAGAAGCGTATCTAACCAGTGTTATGTGCAATAAAAACATACACCAGTCTCACCTCTAAAATCAGCCACAGCTGAACCTGTTCAGGTTTCACAGGTGTCACTGATACTTCCCAGCACTAACAGCAATGCTGGTAGGGGTCAGCTCACCTCATTTAGTTAAAGCTTCTGTTTTCTGAATATCATCACTATCAACACAGCAAAGTTACAACCAACTATGTTTTAGAGGGAAATCAAGATTCTTCTTTTTACATAAATTACACCGCAAACAGTGATGGACAAATGGACTAATGGTACATGCTCTACCAGAAGTAAGAAGGAACCAAAAATATACAAGTATCATTTTTAGTCATTGGGATGCTAACTCTAACAATTGGGCAGGAATGCGAGTGACAATTCACAGAAAAACTGCTCAAAACAGAGACCCTCCTTATTGGAACTGAACATTATTTAATCCAAACTGTTCCACAATAGAATATGATCTCCAGGTCCTTCTATAGCCTTCACTGATTATGCCAACTTTCTTGGTGTTTTTATTTTACCATTTAATTTGCCAGGCTAATTACAACAGCATGCTTTGTACAGCTTCATTTCTAATGCTGGCAATGTTCCATTCTGGGATCAGTAGCTTTTGTCCAGGTAACCTGCAGAGTTCAAAGTCTCAACACTAGATGCCTGGGAGATAATTGAAACTCTAAATATCTTTGAGTTTGCCTCCTCTATACTTCTGCATTGGCAAGTCTCCAACCATTGACGTTCGTCAACTCAGCAGGCACGCACAGAAAGCCACACACTTTTTCAGCTAAAGCAAAAGTGTGCCAATTATTGATTTTCCCATTTTATACACAAAAATAAGTGGCTGTTTCTGATGGAACATAGGATGACACCCTCCCATTCCTGCTGGCATCTTGGCTTCTCGTGGCCTCCAGAAATATAACACATCCCACAGTCATTGTGAGAAGGTATAATACCTGTCTTCCAACACAGTTTGAGCTTTAGAAAGAACCTGAGCTTGTCAATAAAATACTGGGGATTTCTCTAAATTAGGTGATTTTAACATTGTTATTGACAGTTTCCTACTGCTTCTATGGCAAATTCACTAGGTCTATATAGATTTAGGCTTTACTTAGGAATAACAAAATAAACTGATGAAGCAGCCTGAGAAAACAAGTATGGCTACCTGTTACTTATGTTTCAAGGATAACTGATACTTCATATTGTAGCAAGCAGATCTTGATATAAAAATCAATATATTGTGTGAGAAATGGGGATGCCTGAAGTGCTCTGAATGCTTTTGAATTACGTGCTCACAGCTCAGCCCAGCCACACAGCCCGGCTGTATCTCTTTCCTAATGTCCAGCATAAGACTTTTTTTTTGCTCTTGACGAACCTGACAGATAATAGCTGCTGGCACTGAAAATAACAGCAAGGAAGCACATGAACATGATTAAACTAGGCAGCCTTGAGGGAAATTTTCAGAAAGTGCTTGAGCAGGGAGTTTGTAGGGAGTGAGTGACAGAATTAAAAGCAAGGATTTGGAATTACTTCTAGGACCCACTGAGCAAGCAATCTCACCTGTCTGAACCCCAAATTTTCTATTTGCATACCAGTACTACCATATAATGCTCTTCATGAGAGGTATACCATCACATAAGCAGCTTTACAATTCTTTGTGAAATAGCAGTATTTAAGATTATTTAGCCTGCAAGCCTTGAAGGCTCAGAATCCGAAGAGTCACCTTTTTCCTGTAATCTTGAACCTTAAGGAAAAGAGGTTTTAATGAAGATATAAATTTCTCTATTTAACATTTTAAAATAATTTCTTTACTATACAGCTTCATAGATTGGATGGCTTCATGAATGCATGCATTAAACTTTTTACAAGATTAGTGACTACTTCCTGTTTTGCAATTTTTCCAGTGTTTTTTATCTACTGAAACATTAAAAGCAATGCAAGAGCTCTGTAAGTTTGGTTTTAACATAAAACCAAATTGCTGCTTCAGGACAGTACATGGAAAGACATAACATTGGATAAGGAAGCTGAATCCAAGACATTTATTTCTCCCTGCATGTTATTTCCCATTACTTGGGATTTCAAAATTGCCAAGCAGTTACAAAGCCAAATATCACAGCACAGGACTTCCAGCCAGAATCTAGCTCCAGTTCCCTTTGCTCAACTCCACTTGCCAAGAATGGACACATGAGATTGGCCTCATCTCCCTTTAAGTTGCTTATGATTTACTGCATTAGCTTCCAACACGGCAGACAGGGGTAGTTATGCCAGCAAAAGGCCAGAATGAATAACTTAAACTCCACCAAGGGTGGCACACAAACAAGCCTATTTAAACAAGCAACCTTAATGTCAATTATTTATTATCTGCAGTATTTGGAACACATGCTATCACTCAAGGTCAACATACAAATGTTGGACAGTCACACCCAAAGAAGAAACTCCAGCTTTTTGAATTTCCATACTTTGTTTCTCTCAATTTCTCTTACACAACACTAGAATACGGAGTACTGCCAGACTGTAGCTGGAACTAATATAATATCATTCCAGTAAAATAATCAAATGGCTCACTTGAGTAACAGACAAAGAAAGCCCAATCTAAAAAGCACAAACAAGCCAGGGAGGAAGACATGATGCCTGCAGTTAAGACATGAAAGGAAAATTCAGAATTGATGAAGGCAACCAGAGAATGCAAAGAAAGTGGTTTCAGAATGAAATTTCAAGACTTAAACAGTTGGTGATGCACACAAACACCTGCATTTCCCAGTTACACAAACATCCTTATTTGGATTAGCTCCAGAGTCAGTTAGCATTGCAGTGTTGTCTTGATCACAATCAGAGACTATTTGAGATGCCATTTCAGTAATATACAGTGGTTGAAAATGTTCTCTCCTTTTCTACTTAATGTTCCCAAGAACATGTTGTGCACTCTGTCATAACTGATTTTTAATTTTCCTCTAGGCAACAACATATTGTATTATAATATGCCTATTGGTATTTTCTCATAGTGTGACAATCTAGAAGTAGCGTCCAGCTTTGTAACCCTGCTCACTAATATTTAGCACCTTTCAGTGGCCATGATAGCGACACATTCTCAGAACATAGCTAGACTTCCAAGCACATTTTAGGACTATGGAACCACTGTGAAAATTAAGACATGTAAGATACAGGTATTTTTGAAAACATACTCTTACAAGACCTGGTACAGTTCTCTCTAGGTTAAAAGGAATTTTAGAGGGGTATCACATATATTCTTGCTGTTTATCTACACAGTAGACATGCTCCACGCTTGCCCTCTTTTCACTTAGCACTTATATTCCAATTTATACTTCTACAGGTGCTGATGCAAAGCAATATATGAGATCAGATGTAACGCTGTAATTTAAATTGGCAAAACAATACCCAGATGTAACTTGACCTCCATAAACCATTGCGCCCTTTGTATTTAAACCTGTCATCATCATAAATCTTATCCCTCCTCCAATCCCAGTTATTATGCATGCATGCAGAAGGGGGCTCTCTATTCCAGTGCTAGTATTTTTGTATCTGACATATGTATTACATTCTGGACTCCCTGCAGTTCTGTTTCCCTGGCTGCATTCCCAGGATCCTATGCTGCATCATCTGTACAGGTTTTCTCCCCACGTTACTCCTCCCAACCATCTTTTGCCAGCATCATGCCTCTTTATTGGCTGGTGAATCTTAAATGCCTTTGTATGTGACTAGTCACTATTAAATTTGAGGATTTACATACCAATTAACCACAGAACAAGATCTGTCCTTGGGTTACTGTGAAGCACTTAAGCTGTTACAAAATGCATCATTTTCTTTCAGGGGTGAGGGGAAGTATACAAAGATATTTTTTCTACTATTTTTTTTCCCCTCCCTCTCCCAGAAATCCCTTTCTGATTAGTAACATTGTTCTGTCACAGAGCCAAGCCCTTCAGAGGCAAACGGGGAGGTCATGGTCAAATTTAATAAGATCTCGCATTCCCTTGGAAATGCCACCAGGGAGCAGACAAAAGCAAGCGTTTGCTGAGCTCCTGGGGGAAAGCCGAGCGTTTGCACAGAAGCCCTTGGTATGCAGATGGTGTCGCTGCCTTTAGAAACAGGCTTAGATTTGAAACCAATAGGAACAAGCTGATGGGGCTAACACACCGTAGCTTAGGAGCACAAGCTATACATGAAGATGCTAGGGCTGGCTCTTTGTTCTCGCGTCTCTGCTGTGTCCCAGGAACAGCAGGGTAACTGCTCTGCTCATTCAGCACAGGGTGAAGAGAGAATGCTATTGATATACGGTCAAAATGTAAGAAAAAGAAAGCTTTCAAAGGGGTTTATCGCTGTGCGGGGCAGTGGGCTGGGTACCTGTGGGGCGCTGGCGCCCCCGCCTGGCCACACTGACCGGGTTCACCCCCCCACGGCTCCTGGAAGCCCCTGGGTTCTCCCTTTTCTCTTTAGATGATAGACTCGTGGGGTGTAAGATGCACTGAAAGGCCAGTCTGCAAGGCACTGTGCGTCTTGTCTTACACGCCGAGTATTACAGCAGGTGAGTTATAGCTGTGCTATAAGGCTGGGGACGAGGAAAACTCAGCTCGGGTCTGGGGAAACCAAGGGACACTCACAGCACATTCCATATAAAGCAGATTGTCATCCAGAGTCTTTGTATCTACCTGTGCTGGGCTTCAGTCGACTCTCAGCAAGCTCAGAAATCGCTCCCGTTGTAATGGTCTTCTTCAGTCGAGAGACTCCAGACGCTGCTGTCACCCCTGGTTTTGTCAGCATGTCCTCGCTGCTCGCCCTCTTCAGCTGCAATACAGAGATTTTGTGAGCAACCAGAAGATTAAAACCTTTAATATTGCCATCAAGTAGTTCAAAATGCAAGGTTCCTGGGAGAAAAAGAACATTTCCATAAAGTGACCCAATGGGAATACCCATGGTTTCAGTTACTTAGCCTCCTTGTTTATTGAAAAGCTGTGATCAAAGATGGAAAATCATCTTGTGGCAGGAACTGATACTCTTTTACTGGGTAGCAGAAACTAAAAAGTCTGTTCACAAGAAAGCATTTTGTTCATGTGACCATCAAGGAAATCATTCACAGCACAAAGAGGCATTGGTTTTCAGAACAGAATTCTCCAGAATTCTGAAGATTAATGCTGATAGTTCTCATAAACTTGGAAGAAGGTAAACTATTTGTTTTACAAGGTATTATATAGTATGTGGGGTTTTTAATCCTATTAGCAGATATCATCATAATTTACTTAGTAAGCCTTATCAGACATGAGAAAGCAAGGGTAAAGCAAGTCTACTCTTAATGCGTACTCAAGAAATCCAAGCCATAAAAGCACAACAAACTTAAGATTCCAGGAGAAACACTGAAATTATGTTGCTTCAACAAACAGAAGTAGAAATTTATCTCAGAACTTAGGTCAGCTGCTTTCCCATTTGTGTGCCTCCCATAACAGCCTGTGTACTTCTAATAACAGCCTCCAATTAATTTCAGGAAAAATACTTTATGCATTTTAAAAGACCAAAGCTCTGGAGAGTCTCCCTAGAGAAGTATTTTTTCTATCCTTTTCATTTTGTGGACACCTAAACTGTTTTCACCAATCAAAACCTACTTCCTTTGAAGTTGTCCAGTGACACTCAGGGGGTCCATGGACCACAGGCTGAAAACCACTGCTTGGGTTAAATGAAAATAGAGCACACAACAAGCACTCTCCCTATTTAGCGGTTCCTGAATGTAAAAATATTTAAAGAAAATGTAGTCTCTCAGCTCCAATTACTTCTCCCTTTCATCTCTTCCTCTGACTCAGAGTCCGTGGTTTCCTGGACCCTGTGAGCACTTATGTTTCAATAGCTGGAGTGTTGATCTGGTCCAGGATACCAAACAGCTAACGTTTTGCCTTCTGGCAAGAGGTTTTGTCAGCTCACTTTTAGGAGCAGACTGGAACAATCTGACTTTCTGACCTTTAGAGACTTCTGCAGTCTCTCTAAAGCAATTTCTTCAGTGTGGCTTTTCTACAGCAGCAACTCTAAGTTTGCCATTTATTTTTCTCCATCTTCAAAGTTAAGGCAATTCCCTCACACAAAGACAGTTATGAAAAACCCACTCATACCTTGTACAGATACAGTGTCTTCCCCATCAGACGTGAAGTATTTTCAGAAACATGCATTAGTCTAATACACAACACGTTTATAATCTCACTAGGCTTAATACAGTGAATATTAACTCACTCCCAAGTCTCAGGCTGTAATAATGTTCCAGACCTAAACCAAAGCTTTACCCCAGAACAAGGCTGTAATGCTTGCACAGTCCCTGCTGGTTAGTACCTTGCTGAGCCGAGACTCAAAGGCAAGTGAGGTTGAGGACTTGGATGTCTTCATTCCTGTTGAGGTGGTAGAAAGTGGTTTTCCTCTGTCAACCCCGTGACTCCCTTGTTTTGCCATTGCAGTCCAAGGCCTGGCAGTACTCTTCATTTTCTTCCTGAATAGCTCAGTCTACAGAGCCTAAAAAAAAAAATTAATAATATTATATATATTTAAACACAGAGAAACATAAACCGTCTATATACCATCTGAAAGAGAGCAGCAGAGCTATCTGGCATCAGTTTAAAGGGCTGAAGAGACCATGCTAAACTTTGTTCCCTTTCTTATACATATCAAAACTGAATGATAACATGAAACACCACAGAAGGAACACTGACTTCTGTTGGGACTGCATAAGTCAGAGATCTCTCAGCCACAGCAGAACACCTGCCTATACTGAAGCACAATGAAAGAATATTCTAACTGAGAACACTGAAGTCCACAGCACTTGAAGACAACCTTGGGATAAAAAGAAAACTACTTCTCTTACTGTTAGATCCAGCATCTTCAACTGAAGTAACACTTACTTTTTAAAACTCACACGAGAAGCAAGTTTCCTCAGTTGTACAGAAAATAAGATATCTTAAGCTTATCAGAGTATTCTGGAGAAGCAACAGTTGATGTTGCCACAGTGATAAAAAGATGTCTCACAATACCAAGATTTACAAAACATGGTGAAAAAAATATCAACTTCCTGGCAAACAAAAATCCAGATCCACTATTCCTCAGAGATAAGCTTATGCAAGAGAGAAATCCTGCCAGGAATCAGCAAACAGACATGAATTCCCTTTTCTTTTTTTTTTTTGATATAGCTGAACAAATTTAATCTGCCAGTAAGAACAACTAGTCTGTTTCTCTCAGAACCTAGACAGCTACCAATTAAATAGCAAGTACAGCTCTTGTAGACTTAAAGCCATAAATTTTCCCCAGCCATTGACCAATCCAAACTGGGAACAGAATAACAGAATTAGTTGGATTTAAAAAAAAAAAACAAACCACAAAACCCAAAAAAATACCACCTCACCAGTCTGAGCTGGGAGTAGGAGGTAAGGGAGATTGCCTGGTATCTCCTCCTCCACTTCAGTATAAGCAACATTTTTCTTCTGCAGCTTCATTTTCTAAAATAGACACAGGATGTAGCTGCCTAACAGTCTTGTGTAGGCAGAGGCTAACTTGCTCCTTGTCTGTTAACCAGGTAACCAGGAGACGTACGCAGGAATCAGCCTCGTGTCTCAGCTAGAGGATTGCACTTGCAGAGAGCACATGCTGTTTATCACACAGGAGCCCGGCTGGGCCAGCGCAAACTTGGACAACAACCCTTTGACAGAGACGCCAAAACAATTTCTTCCTGGCTGAATCAGTATAAGGGCTTAGGTCACATTTTAAGTCTCATAATTTGTTTTATACTTTATTTCACATTCACAAAGAAGAACGCTCACTGAACTCATGGGAAACAAATCTGTTTGGGGCCAAGTTTTATTTGACACTGACAGCACCTTCCAGGTGCCGCGATGGTCTATTTAAGGAGCGTTTTGCTGCACAGAGGCAGAAGGGAATGTCAAGTGTTCTGCCGCTGTCTTACGGAGAACAAAGCTAGCAAGTGACATTTCCTCTATTTATCCTTGGTGCCTCTTGCAGGGAGGGCTGTCTACTCCACAGCTCTAACCTGTCAGCTCCTAAATAGAGAAATAAAAAAGTTAGTAGTTATTATTATTACTAAATATAGTCATTACTGCATTAAAATTCTTAACACATACATGGAGCCACCAACTGATCTCATTAGGGGAGAAAGCCTTTGTTGATGATTATGCTGATCACCTGGCTCCTTTTTTAAAGCACTGACAGATACATAAGCTATATTACAATAGATAATAATGGTTAGCATTCCCACAGTTCATGATCTACCTTAGCAAGCTTTGGTGCTTTATATTATTTAATAAACTATTTTTTAATGGGCATACTGTTCACTGTATTTATATGGGTAAACAAGCAACTACACATGCAAACTATCTTCCTGATTAAGATCTTCAAATTATGCAGATTTTGGTTGTTGCAGATCCAGTGGTTGCACATGCGTTTTGCTTTATTACACCCTCTGGATTTCTTCATAACTATCTCATACTTTCCTGCCTTAAGGTGTACAGATGCTTTCTTGATATCCAAAAGAATTTAATTTTGAGTCATCCAAGGCATTTTAAAGTTGCAGTGGAGTGATATGTTCATTAGTAAAAAGAAAAGGTACTTAAAACAGAAAAGCAAAAAAAAACCCAACCAAAACACAAACCACAACTGAAGAAATCCAGCCAGTAGCCTAAGGCAAACCGGCTTTTTCACGTAATGTTAGCTGAATTATGTGCTATGTGGCATTTACAATATTTTACTATGCCAAGCAGATTAAACTAAAATTGGGAAGAGACTATTTGGATTTATTAGTGTTTATTAGTTTTCCATGTATTTATATGGGAATCAGCATTTGTAAAAGATGGAGGTAAGGCTTCCCATATATCTGGTTAACCTGAACCTGCCTTATAGATAAAGATTTCAACCTCTGAAGTGGGATCCCAATACTTTCCACAAGCCTTATATGTACTTCAAAGAAAAAAGCCAGGTTGCACACATCTTAAGTTGCTTTCATTCTTAGGTAGGGACTACTACTTCAAAAAAAAAAAAAGGAACTATACTAACTTAGGTAAATACTAACTTAGATCTCTAGAATGGCTGCAGCCAGTTAGCATTCAGGAAACGTAACGTGGGAAAAGAGGTTTCTCTAATCCTGGTATAGAAACAATTTATATAGGGACAGCTTGTCATAGATAATGTTAAGAACATCATATACAGCTTTTATCTACTTGTCTTAAACACACAATTTTTTATAGATGAACAATTAAAAACATACATAATTTTTAAACCTGGAAAGCTAAAAAAAAATAAATTCTGAAGATGCTTGGGTTAAGAGACACCCGAATTTACCCTTCTATCCAAGCCTTACACTAGGCAGAGCTTGTCAGAGCAGTGCAATGACTACATGGCAGCTTCTGCTTCCTCTGCAAGCAACAGCAGCTTGCAAAGATCAGCTTTCTGAGCCAGCAGAAGTGACTTTGAAAGTAGCCAGTCATGGTCATAAGCTATCCTTGACTGAGAGCTTGGGAATGGTATCACCACTAACTTATCACAGCTAAGAACATCTTTGAAAACTTTCACAAGTCAGGACTGAGTTAACACATATAGATTCATGGTGTAACTGCTATAAGAGGACATTGTTCAACATCCTTTTGCACACAACCTTCCAAGCCTTGTGTATCTGCATTTCTGCATCTGTGAAACTACCACCTGGTAACAGCTTCCAATACCTCTAGAATATATGCATAGAAGTCACTCTACTATACTTTTAACTAAGTATCAGCATTTCCTTTTGAAAGGACCCCAGAGAGATTATGACATGATCTCTAGGTGACTCAGAGAAATCTGAAAGAGAAGCTGCTTTCCACAAGAGATGCAAGCAGCTTTTGCAAATACAATGGCAAAATCACTAGTTCTACACCCATTATATCTCAATATGTTTCAGATGATAAATGCTTCTGCTCACTCTCCCAGAAGATGACTCGCTTTAAGCAATGCCTGAAGCTCTATGATTTCATTTTTCATTTCTTTCCTTACATTTCATGGGGAATTTTCCTTAGGAAGCAAACAGAATGCCACCATCCCAACATTCAAAGCCTTTTTCCATTGACATTGGCCAGAGCAGTTCCTAGAGGGCCACAAACAAATCCCTGTAGCATGCCCTGCTTGGAGCTGTACTCTGAAAACATGTAGGAACTGAAGATAAGAAGCAGCTCCATGTTGAAATAAATGAGGGTTCATGCCAACAATATGTTGCTTCAGAGCAGCAAAATCAGTTCTATTCTGTCCCTTCCAAACTGTTCAGTTTGTTTGTTTTTAAAATCTTTTACACTTGGAAGTGCTGGTGTCTGCATACCCCTCTCCTCTGAAACAGGTGCTGCAAATGAGATAATCAGAGGGTTTGGAAAAAATGTAAAGCTGGTCCCAACAAAGCTTTTTCTTTCAGTAATCCTCAGAATTCCCTGCAGGCATCAGTCTTTAAAAATTCAGGCCACGCTATATAGTTCATCCTTTCTCACTGGTATTTTTAAAGGGTATTTGGAAGTTTTTGATGTGGACTATTTTGGCAGCTGGGAGAAGTTTTACTGTGGAAAGACAGTCCATTTTACTTGAAACTTTACTGTTTTATTAAAGATTGAGAACCCAGACATTTCTTTATTAGTCACTCCACATGCATTTATTAATAAAAGTCTTTAGAACCAGCCTAAAATTATTCCCACTTTATGGCTAGAAAAACTGGATTAAGAATTTATCCTAATTCTCAAAGGCAGTCAGCATCAGCAGAAACAAGGCTAGGTCTCTTGAATCTTACGTCTTGGCTATCCATCAAAGGAGGAATTCGCCAGTCCTGTAGACCAAATTCTAGGAAACACGTTCTGCTTACTATTAAAGGCTATTTTTCTCTGAATAACTCAAAAGAATAGATAGGTTGATTTTAGTGATGACAATCAATATTATTTCACAGTCAAGAAACCTAGAATCACACTATTATGTAAATAAAAATTACTAGCATATCTGCAGAAACAAAGTCATAGGAAAAAATCCCTGTTGGGGGGGTAGAAATACAAATTATCTGTACCTCACACGCTTTACACAGTTCAGGTTTTGGTGCTCATGTCTGTGCATAACGCTACTCGCTCAACAGGACAGTCAAATTAAAACAGAGTCATTCAAGTTGCTTTGGGAGAATGAATGAAATAAAGAATGATGAAAACTCATTACTAGATCTGGAGAGTAACATACCAGATGGCAGGTTCATTGAGACCTGTGAATGCCCAGCATTTCTGAAAATTGAGGTCAGAAGCACCAACTTTGCAGATAGGACTCTCAAAGGACAGAAGCCTGTGACTTCAGCGGGCTAAAACCCACAGTCCCCAGTGCCATTTTCCTTTAATTCAGTTACTTTTCATTACATCAAAAGGTCAGACTATTCTAGAACCTTTATTACACAGTCTCATGAAATCAAAGCGGTTTTTTTCTGTGTTTTTTTTTTAGCATGTAAAATCTGTATTATGCTTATACTATTTTCCTTCCAACCTAATCAATCTCTGCTATTTTTAGCAAACTATCAACTGGAACACAGAAATATCTAACAAGTTCAGTAAACTGTAAAGCATTTTCTAGTGGTGTGTAGGAAGCTATATGGCAGGATAGCCAGCTGAGCTAAAATAGAGTTCTTTTTCACCTTTCACATCAATTCACTTTAAACAACAATTTTTAGCTTTGACAGATGCTTCCATATGACTCATCTTGATTTCTTATCTGATGTCAACAGTCAAGCCAGGGTCACAAACCCAGGAAGTTGATAGTCCAATACAGTAATTGGTAACTTAGAGATAGATGACACAAATAAGTCTATTTGGAAATAAGGCCAGGCTAACAATTAAAACCAGACTGTTCACTCATTGGTCATCTTTAGTAGCATTCCTTAGGCATCTGCTCCTTTCACCTCAGTGTGTAGTATTTCTGTACCTAACACATCCATCCTCTTCTTTCTCTGGTTTCTGTTACCTTGTTTTTAATGTCTTTAAAACTGTTCTCCAAGTAGAGACACTTGCTGGATTTTTGCTGGTACAAAGCTTAGCATTCATTAGAACTGGATTAAAAAACCCACCAAAAAAAAAATACATATTCACAAGACAGACCACCTTCTTCTACCCAAACATAACTCAACAGAACAGACAAGATACGCCTGTTTCCCAGAACCTCATCTCTAAGGGTCTTCTTGCTTTTGCTGGCCAAAGAAAGAATCAATTATAAACTGGATGCCAAACACTGAGCAGCAGTTTCCTCTGGTCTGCCTCAGCAGACTTGCTTTGTCTTGCTCACCTGCAGCTGAATTTTCATGTTTTGCTGGTAAAGTACCAGGAGACAAGACATCACTTGGAAGTTTTCATGTCCAGACCGCGTGCTACAGCAGGGCAAAGTCTGATGGTTTTAGGCATGCCTTAAGCAAAGGGGTTTTTTGGGGTGCTTTTTCTTTAACATTCAAGAGTGGAGAAAAATGTACTATAATAATGCAGGTAGGCAATTACAGAACGCAGGTGCTTTTGCAAAGAGTTAAGTGTCAATAAATTTTAGGTATAAAACAAGTACACAGAAATTAGAGACACATACATGTCTCCAAAGTCATCCAGTTAATCATTGGGGAAAATACAGAACAAAACACCAGTCCCAGGATTTAAGCACTGTCAGAGTCACTGATGGTTAAGAGTCACATCTTGAAAATCTTCATTGTGCTAAGATTGCCTGAATATTGTATCATGTCAAAATTATTATTTTGGGGTTTGGTTTTCTTCAGCATAATTGCTATCCTGTAGGACACAAAAAAAGCCTCAGAAGAACACTTTCAATATGGCATCAGATGAGAGTTTTCTTTACAGTGCATATGGCTCCCTTCTTCTACAGTATCAGCAAATGCTGCAGAGCAAGTTCCTTTCCCTTCGTGGTATCAGATGGAACCACACAGACAAAGGAAATTCCCTTGGATCTCCCAAAGACAACGTTACTTTACCTCTGATTACAGGGGTAAGAGACAATTTCACATTTTTGTTTTAAGGAATTTCTTGCTTACTTCCTTAGTGTGTTTTCCATGATTCTCTAAAATGGATATTTATTAACTAGTATATAAATATACCAAAAGGTTACAAGGATGTGTAAATTACATCAGAAATAGCCTAGGCAAGGACAGTTCCAGCTAGCTACAAACGACATGTTTCTGGCCATCAACTCAGCTTCTGAAACCACCCCAAAAAGTCTGCCAGAGTCCAGATCAGCAACTGCTAAACTCCATGTCTCAACATGGCTCAAAAGAAAATCCTCTTCCCATAGCAGCTATTAGGGTCATTGATGACTTTTCCAGGCATGGACGGAGGAGAACATTGCAAAACCTTCTGCCCACCCTCCTCCACAGAAGTTCTCCCTGGAGTTTTGGATTTGTCATCTTTTATTCTTAGTTAAATCCCACAAAAAAAAAAAATGTAGAAGTTTAAAAAAATCCTCATATGTGCATATGAACAAATGATTAATTTACTGCATTTCTCTTCTCCTTATTCCATATTACTGGCCAGTTATAAGAGGAAAATACAGAAATCTTTGCTGCTTCTCTAGTTAAAATACCCAGAACTGTCATCCAGCACAGTGACTGATGCTTAAAAAACAAGCCAAAGCTGTACTTTGAAATGACTGGGAACATGTTCCTCCTGTAATTTAAATTACATTGTTTGTACATGGATATTCAATCTCCTCCTCCTCCCTCACACTGATTACCTAACCAGTCACCATTACACATCTCAGAAGAGAAACTATTCTACCTCTCTATGACACCTGATCTTGTAAACATGATGCAGAAACAAAAATCCCAACCTAGCTATAATTTTCTGCTCATTAGCCCTCCAGAAGGACAGTGGACACCCCAGGTGGATGGTGTGATACCCGAAGAAGCCAAAACATAACCGTATGCTGGCTGTCAGCAAACACCCCACCATGCTTACCTGGTTTAAGTGGATGCGGTGTCTTGGTAAGGTTGAAAGGACAAAAGACTGCTATGATTTTTCACTAACTCCAGGGCAGAGATGTAGAGTTAAACGTGGCAATTCTGAATCATGTTCATTGCATTGCTGATGGATACATGCAAGGGAAAAACCCAACCAGAACGGTACATTTGTGGGAAGGCAGACAGGCAGGGGCAGCATATTCTCATACTGGGAGAGTGTACAGGAAAGCATGCAGTGGTGGAATGCATACATAGAAGTTAGGGAATAAATTCCACAGTTTCATCAAGTCACATCAAAACTACACCTAGGAAGTGATCCCACAGTACAGAATTTGGAGAATGCATTTTTATAAGTTGTAGTTCCCTCATTACTTCAATGCATGGCAAGCAGGGAAAGTATATCCTTTTATACTGTGCTAGCATCCGCCCTGTGGAGATGCAAGTCAAAGGAGAGATTAAGGAAGGGAAAAGCAATGCATTGATTCCACGCTTCCCTTTTGAAGTTACAACCATGTTATAATCGTAAAGAATTAGGTCACTCTGGGCTTTCCCCAATATGACTGTCCTGAATAGACAGGTTTAATTTATGTTGAGTATATTGCAGGTTGAGAACAAAGTGTTTTAGAACCATTTCAAGGTACCTACTGCTCATTAATCCAGATTCTTTGAACTCCTGTCCTAGTGAATACAGCACAAAGCAAGTGTCACATACGGCTAACACTTCATGTTTTGCCAACCCACAAGAAGGAAGAAAAGAAGGTTTCATTTTAGATAGAGCAAGAGCTATATAAATGCCAAAGAAATTAAGAATAATTACAAGTGGTTTGCCTAATAATTACCTGTCATTACATTTTTCTCTAGCATAGAGGGTAGATACATCTACAAGAAAGAGAAGGATGATCATGTTTTTTGGAATGGCAGAGAGAGATGCACAGCACGTGGCTACACAGTAATCCTGGCTGGTACATGCACACAGACTGGCAGGTTCCCCGTCCCCTCAAAGCACAGAAGGATGCCACCACAGTCAATTCACCGGCTTGCAATTCTACCCGATTCTATCCTCAGGTCCAGCACAGATTTTTTTGCACTGTAATCTCTTTGCCTTAGTTTTTCCATTTATAAAAATGGGATCATAATTGTTCAGTGAGTTGTATATTTATGAAGATATGCTCATTCATGCGCCTTGGAGAGGAACCCCACAGAAGAAAAAAAAAACAGAAAGATAAGAAATCAACATCTGTCACACATACACAAGTGAGCAGCCCCACAGATTGCCACATGCTGGGATGTTTCCCTGACTCCCATTTTCCATCCATCATAATGCAGAGAAATAATTGAGATCTGGAGACTATCCCTTAGGGAGATATTTATCCTCCATTAAAGTACAGAATAGACCACTTATTAAAATTAATAAGCTGAAAACTTCTAAACATTTGAGTGACAGTGTGAACTTTTAACAGAAAGGGTTCTTTGCAAAGACAAGGATATAACTCCAGAACTGCATGAAAAACCAGAGAACTTCTGCATTTTAAAAATATTCATTCTGAACAGGAACCAAAGAGATTTAGGCAACAGTATTAACTGTTTATAACTGTTACTTAGGGGACCACAGATAGACTGAAAGACCCACCTTGGTGGGCTACATAATGAAATTAAATTGTTTTAGAATTGAACTAGAAAGGGAAGGGTTAGTACATAAACATATGCATGTTAGGATGAGGTATTCTTGTGTTAGTTACTTGTCAAGTTGTGCAAGGAACATGGTATTTCAGCAAAATCAAATATCCTCTCTCCTGCTGAGGCTACAGAGAGCACTTTATAATTTAGAAAAGGCAAAAGAGGAACATGCAAAACAGTCCCTTTTTTAGGTGAGACAGAAGGGATTAGTAGAGGACATCTAGAAGAACTTAGATTGTGTACAAGAGAAACAGGTAGAGAATCCCTGTTTTCAAACCAGTTCTACCAGTAATCTTTCACTGCTACACATACAGGACTTAATTAACATCGCTACAACTTTGCCATATTACATGCTATATAAATGCTATTACTATTACTATTGTTATTATGATCAAGCTTCAGTCCACAGTACAATTTTAAGGACAACTGTTCAACTGCTCTAATTAAAAGGTCCTGCTGAGAAACTGAACAGCTCTTCCCTTCAGTGTTCTAAGAGGGTTCCTGTCTGGTGTGCTCCCCAGTGCTTTCGCTGATCCCCTGCAGAGATGCGAGCTGCCAAACCTACTTGCTCAGCAGCTCGTTCCTTTCTGCCCTTTCTCGACTGGACTATGTGATCACACAGTAGCGGAGGAAAGTCTGCTCATGCTCCTGCTTCGTTTAACTGTTGGAGCAAAACCTTTAATGGCCAAAGGATAAAGCAAAACCACACGCACAAACAGCTTCAACCCTTCCGTCACTAAATATGCCTAGCTGAGCACATGAAAACATACAGTAGCCAGCTCTCACAGACTCACATGGTGGGATTTTTTTTTTTATTGTTGTAACGCTTTTAGACAACCCCCAGCCCATTTTCAGCTAATGCAGAATTGCCTGCACCGTACATTTTTGGTTTCATGCAGTTTAGTTTTAGAGTGAGATACTACGGAAAAAAAGTGGTGTTGAGCAAAGTGGGTTTATTCATTCTAGGAATACATTACTGATCCTAGAACCCCCCCAGAGATAATACAGTTCCCACCTTAAAAAATAAAAGATATTAAGATACTTACAGTAAAAGCTTGTCCTCTTTTCTGCTTTAAAAAGAAAACTGTCTCCCACTAGCTTCTGACAGCATGTGTAAGCCAGACTGAAAATTCAGGGCTTGAGTGCTTCCCTGAGAGGAAAACCACATTGCAGCGAGACACAGAGAGCTGCTTGAGAAATGATTCACATACGGAAGCAAGCTGGCTTCACCAGCGCTTTGGCATTCAGCACACACACGCACACACATATGCACACTTGCTTACTCAGGGGAACGAGAAATATTATATTTTCATCAAAGCAAAGAGGATTTATGCAAGAAAGTCATTTGTATCCCACCTCCAAAACACTGAGATGCTTCAATTCGTAAAGCAGATGAAGAGTTTCTTTCAGTGTCCCATCATCCCCAACAGCAGAACTGGACACTGGGCAGAGAACATAAACCCCAGACTAGACTGCATGATCCAATCAAGTAAAAACATGTAGTACCTACAGTGTTGGAAGGACAAGGAGGTGGCCATAGAAGGCAGGCATTTTTCAGAGGAAACCACAGAAGCAGCTTTTATATTCCATGCTAATAATCTCTCCCCCAGAGTGCCAGCAGTCACAGCCAGGACACCTTACGACATTTCCCTTTGCCTTCATCATTACTGCAAAGAAGCGGAAAAGCGTGTGCACGCAGGGAGGGAAGATACACCAAGATAGAGACTTTTTTACACAGGAAATGACTAGAATCAGTCCTGAATAACTTCTCTTGAGCTGTCCAAGAAGTGTCAATCTGTTCTCCATTTAGAAAAGAGCAAATAAGGGACAAGAGCGAGCAATGCTCAAAAATGTTCCCCTTTCTGAAGGTTTCTGAAGAGAATTTAGCATCTGAAAATAGGAAGAAAATGACCAGAGGTCTTAACGGAGTTAAAGTAGGGAAAGATAGTATCAAGTTGGAGGAAACAGAGGGGATGCAAAGAAAAATCAAATCTAAATTTCAAACACAGATACCTACGCTGTTTAAAACCGGGCTTTTTGTTCAACTCTGTCCAGAGAGAGGTTCACCCTCTGAAGTCTCTGACCCAACCCACTCAGACTGTGGCTACAGATCAGGAAATCTCTCCTGAACTGCAGAGAGGGATCCTTTCCCAGCAGTGTGGGCGCAGTATATAAGCAATGTTAATTCACAACTCCTATAAGGAGGCAGTACAGTGTCATTCATACTAACAAAGTTCTTGCAGATATTGTGATCTACATGAACTGTGTTTCTCCTCCCCGAGGAAGTGACACTGCATTCAGTGATACACACGTGGGCAGTGAGGTCACTTCAGTACCTAGTGGAGGGACTACAAGTCACTCCCTCTGCTTTGACTATGGACTGCCTTCAAAACTGAACGGATAACAGCTGAAAAATACCAACTCAGTAGCAAACGACTGCAGGTCCCTGGACCTTGAATTTAAAGGTGGGAGGGACACCAGTTGCATACGCCTTGCTGAAAAGCTTCTTTGTCTGAAGAAAGCACTCACACTTTTTGGACTGCAGCAACCTGCCTTTTTGCCATTGCTGGTGAGTTCGTACAGGCTCAGTGGGAGATCAGCGTTGTCAGCCCAATAGGTTTTCCTATCCTTCAGCCAAGAGAAATAAAGAACTGAAGTGAGGGGAGTTGGGAGAGGAGATGAGCTACTATATTTCATTCGCAAAGATATTTTTAGCTTTGATAAATATAACTTGACCAAAGCCTAAAAATGAAAATACTTGGATATGCAGAGACAGTCACAGCATTTACATGCTTCAGCTTCGGTAGACAGGCTGGAATACTGGCGTATAATTTCCCCAAACCCAACAGCACAAGACCAGACAGTACATTTGTTTATTTAGAGGTTTTCTGGTAGCACTTATTGCTATAATTATCTGATCTCTTTACTTAGACCAAAGAATTTAGCAGCACAAAGCCTTCTGAATTGAAAAATTGCCTGTTTAATGAACAAAGTCCAGAAAGACACAGCTAAAATGAGCTGGCCAGGCCCACAGAGAAAGCCTGTGGCCTGTCCAGGGCCTTAACCATAATTACTTTCACACAGCCAGGGTGAGAAAACAATTTCAGTGAGTGATATAAACTTTTTAAAAGAATCTGCCAGGTTCTCACCCAGCTGGTAAATTTGGTTGACAGACAAAATAACAGCAAGCATATTGCTTGCATGCTGCTCCATCCACTACCTCCACAACTCTAAAACAAGGTATGAGAGAGTAAGACCAAACCCCACTAATCAATACACCTTTAAAATGCTGTATTTGAGGAATTCAATTTTATGTTGCAACCTGCATTGCTTGTTCCATTTTACAAGAATAAATATAGATGAGACATAACTTAATGGGATGGGCAAGGGGCAGAATTTCTAGCGGCACAGCTTGTTTGAGAAGCAAATGCACAGAAAGAATGTGGAAAAAAAAGGCTCAAAGAACAAGATTTAAAATATCTTTGAATGTACAAATATTTATGCTATATTTAACTGCTTTTGTGCATGCAACAATCTTAATTACAGAGGAGAGAAATTCCATAAACAAGGCTATTATGTCAATAACAACATCTTTTAAAGCAAGTCTCTAATTCAGTTATAAAGGTTGGAACATTACTGTCTGGAGTTATAAAACCAAAAGTAATTACAGAGGAAAGTCTGCATCACACAGTGAGTATTAGTGGAGTCAGGCCATGGCTTTGGGACAGCATTTACTCCACACTTTCTTCCTTTTTATACATAACTGATACAAACTTCTTTATTTTCTCAGTTCCACTACAGATGTCAGGAAGTTCAAGCAGCAAATGGACATTTGCAGAATGAATCATGGGGCACCACTTTTCATTTTGACAAAAACAACTGCTGTTCTGTTAACAAGATGATGCTGATCGAATGGGTGGGTAGAGAGAGCTCGCTCATACAAGTGCTGCCAACAAGGCTCCGCCAGTGCAAGAAAGCTGTGTGTACTGACTTGGGGAACTCAAATTTACTCTTTTTTTTTTTCATTCCCCTCCCTATACAGCTCCATGTTCCCACTCATGCCTGAGGGGTAGCCTGTGGCACGGCTACCAGCTTTGACCTGGAACTAGGGAAAAATATTTGTTGCTGGAAGAGACTAGAATCATTAAATTTGGAATAAAGGCAGATACGTTTTATGGAACATGGAGTGCTACAGGAGATGAAAAACAGCTTCCTTTGGTGCTTTTTGCCAAAATTTCAGAAGACCAGACAACAACTCTAAAATTTCCAAGGGAACAGCCACTAAGTCAGTCAAAAATAGAATTAGGAAACTGCCTGTTGCAAAAGTAAGAGTCTGTAAGAGGCGCCAGCATTTTTCAGCATTTCTATCATGTCCGAGTAGAACCCTGAAGAGTTAACGGACAGCTATCTAACAAAAAAAAAAAAAAGCCAAACCACAGAAAAAGACAAAACAAGGAAGCAAATCTACGTGGTAAAGGAATATTCATTGTATTTCATGTTTTTAAAATAAAAGTCCGTGATCACTTTTGCACACATTTATCCAAAGTTTATTTTTCTCTGCAGTTTTCAAATGTCTGCACTGTCTTAGGCACCAGAGATACAGCAACAAACCAAGGATAGCTTTACTGCAGTCACCCCTCTATTTAAAATGCAGATAAAACTGAGTATGTGAAAAAGGCAATATTCATCACTCTTCCCTAGAAGGGGAAAAGTGTTAAGTGTTTTTACTTAAAACAATTTTTTCCTACTTCAATGACTAAATAAAAGACTTAGAAGAAAGGGAGTATCTCCATTCTTTTATTATTCCTCACTGTTAGCTTTCTGATATATAGGTTATAATGCAGCATTCATTAAGAATTCATAGAGAATTACCATATTCAAGTAGCACAGCAAGTTTCACTAACTACACAAGCAAAACACTGTGCAACCTTACTTGCTCCCTTTGCTTATTGTCCCAGGGGGATCACATGCTGGAAAAGCTTGCATTTTGTCACCTAACGGGAAAGGAATTACAACAGGTATCCATTAGAAACACTAAAGGGCCTTGAACAGAAAACTGTTTCATTAAATTTTTGCTGATCACTGACAATGGAGAGCTGTGCAGGAAAATTAAGGACTGGAGAAGATGTGTGCTGGAGGCTGCCTCAGAATTATTAAACCCCAACAGGATGGTGGAAGAACGGCCCACTGCTTTGAACTTTTTGGTGCATTTCAGGGTGATGCAAATAAAAGACCTGCGTTGTCAGCTTTGTTTCAAAGGGACTTGCCCTGGAACTGCTGACTGCCCCTGAATGGAAGCAGAACTGCAGGGTATGCCTAGATGTACGAAGTGCATCACAGGGAGCCCAGTAGCAACAAAAACTAGGACAAATGAACAGAGAAAACTGATGAAGCACAAGGAGTTCAAGTCCCAGGAGACAAACAAGCCCTGTAATGTAGATCAGGATTTCAGGAAAAAAAAAAAAAAGCTATTGGTGAGGTTTGATTCCTCATATAGCAATGTCTTAGAGATTGTCTTGTTCTTACTCTCTGCATCTTTTACAGATTACTTGAACAGAATCAACTAATCATTGCAGTAGCTTAATAATCCATCTATTTCACAAGGAAGGAACCAAAGGCACCTAAACTACTGAAAATATCACAAGCTAGTAAGGATTTACAGTGCCCATTGACTTTAGCTCTCATATAATAAGTCAGCAGTTTTTGCAAGAGACATGCATATTGCTATACGTAGGCAGCCTCAATCAGAGCATGAAAGTTTGGCTTTGGTGACATAACCAAATCCAGAAAAAAAGGAGAAACTAAATTAAAAAAAAAAAATCAGCAATTCCTTGCTTCCTGACAGCTTGAATGTACAAACATGTTTGCTGCTGCTTAAACTTTTAAATCAACGTAGCACACTTGAGAAATTTAACCATGCAGCTGAACTTTGAAGCATCCAAACACTGAGATCCTCCCAGTACTAACCACAGTGTTACAGAACAACCATTGAGAAACACACAGTGGTATAATGCAAGCAAATTCTATTCTGAGTTCCAGGTTCTGCTTTCAAGATCGCTTATGAAAATTATTTCCTTGGATTTCTTGGTTAGTAATCATAATTACTTCTGATCTTAAACCCTCAGTCCAAATTTGGAATACAATAACATTATAACTACAATCAATTATGAGCATTTTTAAGCTCAGCAAAAAGATCTTTGTGTGCAGATCATGTTGCCTCTGAGCTAGATAAGGACAACTATCAACACTTCATCAGCATGAACTCACCCTCCTGACAGGCGGAACTCTTTCTGAGGTGCACAGTACCACTCACTGTGCCTCTGTCATGTCGGTTGTCCACAGACACGGAAAACAAATGCAAATTGCACTTGTCCTCAAGCTCTCTAAGATCAGCCTCCCATTTTCTTGTACAGAACAGCTACACTGAACAGCCTGTGACACAAATGGAAGCCTCCCTGACCGAAGGTAGAAGGCCTTAATACCAAAAGCAGCAGACACAGCTAATGAAGCGGGAGAGCGGCAGAAATAAGTTCTCAGCTTCCCAAGTTTCTGTAAAAGCAAGGGAAAATTTAAAGTCTCCAGCAGATACTAAAACAGGAGTGTCATGAAGCAACAGAACAGATTGCACGAAAAGGAGGAAGTACCCTATGGAGTTTGTGACCTGTTTATGATAAATAAATGAAAGCAAAACAACCCCCTGAGATGACAGAGGTAGCATGAGGGACATTGGTGAACCTGACATGTGTAGAAGTCTGTAGAAACAACTGTCATTACAGAGCAAAAGAGGGCTGATTGGCCAAGCAACAAGCACTTGGGAAAGAAAGTAGAGGTGAGAGAAGGAAGGGGGAAAATTAGGAAATCCAGGACAGCAGGAAAGTCACTCTGGCTGTTGCTCAACTGGCACTGCTAGCCCAGTACGCAGCAGCTAAAGGCTTAGAGCAAAAAAGTAGCAGTTTGGGAATACAGAGAAACAAGGAAAGAACACACAAGCCAGCTCAATTTTTTTTTTTTCTACTTGACACTGAATCACTCAGCAACTCCGCCTGCTCCTATGGCAAGTGGAACATCATGACTTTGCATCCTTCATTAGGATTAATTAGTTCACTTGAGTATCAAAAGAAAGGCCAAGTGTTGGCTCAGTGGAGGAGAGCAACGTTTTCCTCTTCCTGCAGGAGCTTGCTGGTGAAGGTGCGCTCTCCAGGGTTGGTCTGTCCCTGCCCAGGTAACTGTCCTCTGTTCTCTGATCTGAGGACAGACTCCAAAAATAAAAATTAAAAAAATAAATAAATCAATCTTACTCCTTTCCACTGTTATTATAAATGAGAAATGTGTTATTTTTTCCTCTGCCATTGCGTGAGATCTCGTTCAAACCATGAAAACAGCCTAAGCATTTTGCCCTGTTCTATCTCAGGGAGCTGAAAACCTTCTACCAACAAGAAACTCTTACAGCAGTTACCATGGTGACACTGCTAATAGATATTTAAAGGCAGCTCACTCATAATCACATCTATTAGATTTCGGGAGGCTTTAGTAAGTAAAAAACACAAAAAGCTTGAAACCAGGGAACCAACCAGGCTTTGTGATAGTATAAGCAGACATGAAATTTACGAGGACAGATGTGCTTATACCACCATTTAGCTGGACACAAAGGGCTCCTGTTCAAATCTGAAATGGCACTGAAGCTTGCAGAATAAACTATTTTTAGTGATTTCAAAATTGGTTCTGCAAGCCTCATTTCAATAGTGGTAGCTCTATAAATCCTTTCAGAGCCATCGCTGCCAGAAGCATAATAAAAAAAGCTGTGCTACAGCTCATCCCACATGAAAACCAGGCTGCTGGAAATTCCCTGCCAACGTCACCTGGAGGGGGTTCCTTCCAACAGGGGAACATCGGTGGTGGCTGCAGACAACATTCCTCTCTGCTCCCACCCCAACAGCCCGACACCAAGGAACTGACAAGCCCCATTCCTGCAACGCAGCCACAAACTCAGTTCAAAAGGGGACCTTGCCTCCCCGTCTGAAGGTTTGGGCAGACTAAGGAATGGTGTCATACTGCTTTTTAGATGTTATTAGGCAGTGAGGAAGCTTGAATCTGGGTAAACATGAAGTTCACCGAGTTGACGAGGTATCTTTGGTTATATAAATGTTAAATAATTTATTTCTTTAGGTTCTAGTCTGTAGATTTCCAGTCCACTGGAATGTAACGAAGAGAATCTGCAGAATCAGATCTCTGGATATGAAGCCACCTCACCAAGCTGGCAAAGCCTATGTAAGAGTCATCAAATTGAGATTTCCTTTCTCTTTTTGCTGCATATTTCCATGACAACTTCCCCCCTTCTTTATACTGGAAAGGTCTCTCAAAAGAGAATTTAGGCTTCTATAGCAACAGCTAAAATCCCTGGGAGATGATTATGTCTGAAACTTTATACAGATCTTTTTTTAGACCATGAGTTACAACACAAGTGCATTTTGAATTTCATAGGTGAAAAAAAAGTATGTGTAATATTAGGGAAATTGTGAAGAGGGGAAGAAGTAACTTGCTGAAGTAGGACAAACACAAAGAAACCACCTAAATTTCAAAAAGGATGTGCACTTTGAGATATAAAACGTTAAAGAGAGCAGAAGGGATCATACAGTCATCTTCAAAACCCACATCCTGCTCCTTCTCACTGAGTTACGGAACAGAGTCACAAGGAACAAGTCTGCTGATCCTAAAAGGAGATTTTATTGAACTAACTGTCTCTGCAGTGTATCTTACATTGATCTAAAGCAAAAAATGAAATAAATCAGTGAGTCAGGATGCCTTTTCAGTTTTAACTCCCATACACCTGCCATCTAGCTGCAGTCCAGCCTTTTTTCAGTACTTTAGCTGTTTGCTGTGGTAGCAACAGTATTCTCCAGTATGGAAAGCCTTGCGAGCTTAGAAGAAAAAAAATAACTCTCAAACAAATAAATTGGTTAAACTCATGTAAGCCAAGGGAAACACAAAAGTTAAAACTTTCCTTTACTGAATTTAGGTATAATTCACAAAGCACTTCTCCAATGCTCTCTCAAAGCTCAAATCTTTTAAACAACAACAAAAAAATACTACATTCACAGTCTTGATCATAAGTAGGAAAGCATCAGACTTCGTATATGTATGAAAAGACTACAGAAGGGAAACATTAAGTGGTGCTGCCAGAACCAGAGCCCAGTAGGTCCCAGTATGCTTCCTTTTGGAGCCACTGGAAAGCTCTTTGCTAAAGAAGAGGCAAAGTCAGCAGCGTGACCAACTGCAAATCAGCCAGACTTTCTTCTGCTTGTGGTGTGATGGAAAGCTTTTCCTTTTTTCATTAAAATATCCATTAATTTATCCCCTCTTCCTCTCATTCCCCTGGATCATCACAGTTCTGGTAAGGGAAAAAGGTGCAGGCAGGTAGGCATGAGTGAAGAAGAATGGATTGAATGTAATTATTGTTGATTTCCACCTTCAGCCGCTTCCTGCCCAGTTAGAGAACTTCAGAAAAGCCGATGGAACTGGCAGTTTTACAAAGTAAAGTTGAGCTCTATGAAAACTTACTTTTTAAAAATAGAAATGGCAAAAGTGACAGCCAACGCCTATTCAAAACTTGGGAACTCTACAACTATGAGCAACACACAAAAACAGAATTTCAGCCAACTGTCCCATTATTTCCAAGGTTAATCCTGTCTGGAGAACACTGAAGTGTGGGAGAAAGACTGCGTCACTGTAAAGGTCAAGTGAAACGCAATTATTTAATATCTCCATGTGCTGCCCTCTGCTGAAAGAGACGCTGAGCACATTGGAGCATTGCGTCCATTGCAGGCTGTAGAAAAAGTCCTGATCAACAGCACCTAATGCTGTCATCACACAGAACAAAAATGTTTCATCTGGGACTAGGGAAGGTTAAAAATAACCTGAGCTCTTATACTGGACTTAACAGCTCCAAGATGAAAGCGTAATTTCAGGCAGAGCATTCAGATAAGAGCCTGGTGAAGGAAGAGGATCAAATGCATTGGCTACGCATGCCTGCAATAATAAAGGTTCACAGGTTTATAAAAAAGAAATAGCTGAAAGTTTCATTTGAACAACTTATTTATCAAAAATGTGTTGAACTCTAAGATTCTCACCCCAAGCCTTAATCCTCCATCTGATTTCATTCACATGAAAAGTCTATTCAGGCAGATGAAATTATTCTAATATTCAAGAGCACATATTTGTTCATATATAGAACATAGAACAGCATGAATGGGAAAAGATGAAAACTATTTAACCACCTA